>JAKRKY010000053.1:50000-175760 GCA_023566225.1 Romanogobio albipinnatus
TCTGTATGAGGGTTTATTACACACACACACACACACACACACACTGATCTTGTCTGTATGAGGGTTTATTACACACACACACACACACACTGATCTTGTCTGTATGAGGGTTTATTACACACACACACACACACACACACACACACACACACTGATCTTGTCTGTATGAGGGTTTATTACACACACACACACACACACACACACACTGATCTTGTCTGTATGAGGGTTTATTACACACACACACACACACACACTGATCTTGTCTGTATGAGGGTTTATTACACACACACGTGTTGTTTCAGTGACAGGAGTTCAGCTGTAGTATTAATGTAATGAAGAGACTCTATAACGTCCCACAGTCACTGATTTATCATGAGCTCAAAGCATTATGGGTAGAATCCCTCATCAGTCTCTCCTGATTCATCACACCAGTTTCACTGATCCAGTATTGACAGCAAACCCAGGATAGAGCGGCTCAGTGAATCTGGTCTGGACTGTGTGGATGAGGCTCATTGTGTCTCCAGAGACGCTGTAGAAGGACAGAGTTCCTGCCCTGGGATCCACATACACTCCTACTCTATAGATATCACCATACACTCCTACTCTATTAGAGCCAAAGCGGCTGATCGGCTTCACAGTGAGATCAGTCAGTGTGTTATTGTATCTGAATGAGTAACTGTCACGAGAGCAGAGCAAACCCCAGGACTGATCATTACGTCCAAACGCACACTCATCACCCCATCCCTTCCTGCTGATGCCCTGATATGACACTGATATAAACACATACTCGCTCCACTCAACCTCCCAGTAAGAGCGTCCCCTCACACTCTCATTACACAACACCTGAGAATAATACTCAAATCTGTCAGGATGATCAGGATACGGCTGATCTGTGTAAGTGCGAGTAATCTCTCTGTTCCCCTCAGACAGACGGAGGCGTTTATGCACTGTGTTCAGATCTGAAGTCAGCCGAAGAGAGTCTGATGGAGAGAAACACACAGAAGGAGCGATTATGAATCTGATCTTGTGAAGCTGAACTCTTCATGTTCAATATCATCAGTGTCTCAGTTCAGATTAATCATCATTCACACGATCAACTCTAAAACTCTCCTGTCATGAACACACACTCATGATCACACACTCATGAACACACTCATGAAAACACACTCATGAACACACACTCATGAACACACACATGAACACACACTCATGAACACACTCATGAACACACACTCATGAACACACGAACACACACTCATGAACACACACTCATGAACACACACTCATGAACACACACTCATGAACACACGAACACACACTCATGAACACACACTCATGAACACACACTCATGAACACACACACATGAACACACACGAACACACTCATGAACACACACTCATGAACACACACTCATGAACACACACTCATGAACACACACTCATGAACACACACTCATGAACACACACTCATGAAGACACTCGTGAACACACACATGAACACACTCATGAACACACACTCATGAACACACGAACACACACTCATGAACACACATTCACGAGTTCACACTTACATATAATTTGTAGAGAGTTAATTGAATTGCGTATTTGGCGTGCTGTCCGGGGGGGAGGGCTTCGAGCTCGGACTTCGGCCCGAACCCAGAGTACCCCCCAAAAGCTAGTAAGCATAGGACAGCCGCCTGCTAATTACCTCCCAAGAAGTGCCGAGCTTGGCGGCTGGCATGAGAGAGGGGCCTGGTTGTTTGACCGGGAGGGCCCGTGAGCGGCTTGTGTCACGGATGGGCGGCCCTGTTGGTTCAGGAATCGCACGGTTCTTGGTGAGAGCCGGGTGTGGTCTTGTACGTGGGAGACCGACCTTTCTTTGCTGTGTAGAAAACTGCCCACTTCTCGCTGTGTGAATTTTTATCCTTCCTTGTTGTGTTGAAACTGATCCACTTTTCACTGTGTGGAAATTTCCACTGCCTTACTGCGTGGGAACGTTCACTGATTCACTGCGAGGAACGTACTGCTTTGCTCTGTGGAAACTTCCACTGACTTCTTGCGTGGAACTTTCCACTTCCCTGCTTTGTGGAAACGTTCTGTTGGTTTACTGCGTGGAAATGTGCCACTTTTTACTGCGTGGGAACTTTTTGCTGATTTCCTGCGTGCGCTGATTTATGATCCAGGTACGTGTTTAACTATTATGATGAATTGGTCGCAAGCTGAAATCCATGTGAGACGCCTTAGAAGTGGCATCATGGCAGGTGCGCGTGAACGACCTTTATTTATGCAATGCACTGTTGCTTCGTTGTCGCTGTGCACTAGAATGCTGCTAGCGGCCCATTCTTTTCCCCACAGAAAAGCCGCTACTACGAGAGGGTAAAGCTCAAATAGCGCTGAGGACTGTGTCGTGTCCTGGAGCTGTGGGGGCCATGGAGAAGCGAACCACCGACCTTGGTAAAACCCCCCAAATCCAGTTGAGGGGGCGGCGTCTGTGTACAGTTGGATATCGATTGGGGACAAGACGAGATTACTGTAGAAAAAGGATAGGCCATTCCATTGGTTCAGAAACATTACCCATGGCCTGAGTTCGTCACGACATGCTTGAGTTATTGAAATTTGGTCCTCTAGCGAGTGGACAGAGGACGCGAGTGAGAGGAGATGCGATATGAAGGGGCGGCCTTGTGGAATGATGCGCATTGCGAAGTTTAAATGACCGAGCAGAGATAGGAGTTCACGTTTTGAACACTCGGTTTTTTCTAGGAGACTAGATGAGACGAGAATTATTCGGTCGATTTTCTCTTTGGGCAGGGATGCCTGGAATTTGTCTGAATCTAATTTAATCCCGAGGAACTCTATGCATGTGGCGGGCCCCATGGATTTCTCCTGTGCAATGGGGATTCCGAGCTCAGCAAAAACTTTTTGCACTGTGAGGATATCAGCGGCCGGGATGGCATCGGGAGGCGAGATAATTAGAAAATCATCTAGAAGGTGGATGAGGTGGGGAATGTCATAATTGTTTGACAAGATCCAGCAAACGGCTTCTGATAACATGTCGAAAATTTTAGGGCTGCTTTTGCATCCAAACGTTAAGCGTACTGCGAAGTAGTATTTCCCCAGCCATCGAACTCCGAAGAGGTGCCATGAATCTGGATGGATGGGCATTACTTTGAAAGCCGATTTGATGTCGATTTTTGCCAGCCATGCACCCCTTCCTGCGATTTTGATCATGTCGATTGCCTGATCTATGTCGTGGTATTTAAGCGAAAATTCGTTGAGGGGAATCAAGCTGTTTATGCTGGGGAATGGGGAAATGTGCGGGGCTGACAGATCGATTATTAGGCGTTTTTTACCTGAAAATTTTCTTGTGGCCACGCCGATGGGGCTGATACGAAACATGTTAAATGGGGGAATATCGAACGGCCCGATCATGAAGCCTGACTCGACTTCTTTTTTAATCAGGTTGTTTACTACTTCTGGTTCTGAGAGAGCGGATTGAAGATTGTTGCAAATGGTGTTTTGTGAGAGCGGGCATTCTACTCCGGGTTTAAAGCCATTTTTGAGCCCTGACAGCAGATAATTGGTAAAACTGGCATCTGGGTGATGAGTTAGTTCTAAGTCCAGGCGTGAAATATTTACTGGAGTCGATAAGTAATTTTTTGATTTTTTATTTACAGATTTGTACACAGGACATACAACACGGGCGTGAGCCCCGCCGCAAAAATAACAAATGTGCATAAATCGGCAGCGCTGTCTCGAGCATTTCCCTGAATTAAAATGATTGCAGGGCTGTTTGTTCTCGTCGAAAGAGGAGACTCTCCTTTCGACTTCCGGGTTTGCGCTGGCGGTTGCCGCCCGTGGCACGTAACTGGTGGATCGCACGGTGCTTGTTTCTGGGCATGATGAAGATGAAGGATTAACCTGAGGGCACGTTGAGGTAGAGTGTGCCACTGACCTGCAGACCGCGCATGAAATATTTCTACAACCTAAAAACACCCTGCTGTGGAGATCCGTGTCGAGTGCCCCCCAGTATGCGCATTGGTTCCATTGGGCGACTCGCGCGGCATTTTTGGCTGAGAAGAGCTTGTGGTAAGTGTAGAAATGCCCTCCCCCATAGGACGACGCGAGCTCGGCTATGATAGCCAAGTAGTCATTTAATTTGCGTCGCCTGTGGGGGAAAGCTGCACAGATAACTTCTGTGAAGCGTGAAAACGCGATCGAAAACTCTGAAAATGACAGAATACGGGATGAATGAATGTTGGTGTTTTTTAGGGTGACGGAGAAATTCCCGCAGTCTACCCGGCACTCTGGTTCGACTGCGGGGAGCAGAGAGAGGAGAGTGGAGAGATCTACATCCGCACCTGCAAGGATCTGAGTGCGGATGTTTTGGGCTACTGGTGGAGGTTCCATGGCTGTGGCGTTGGATGGCACGGGCATCGAAGCTGCTGAGAAGAGAGTGTGTGGAGTTTTTGAGTGCATGAAAGAGCTGGGAAGATTACAAGCCTGGGCTGCGGATGGTGGCGGTGGCTCAGCCCTTGGATTACCCTCTGTGGCTTGGAAAGGAACATTTGTTGGAGGATAGAAGGGAAAAGAAGGATGATACTGTGATGAGAGAGCTTGTACTGCAAGCGGAGGTGTGCCTGCGCTTGTTTGCGCTACTGGAGCTGCAGGCCACTGAAAGTGGGTGGGGTTATAACCTGTGGAGTAAAACTGATGCAATGTTTGGGCCTGTGCTGTCAGCGGATGCATCATCGCGCTGGCGTTTGCAACTGGCGCTGGCGGCCACTGTGGAAAAAAAGGGTTATGAACAGCGGGGGCATTAAAATGCGAAGCTGGACCCGGCTGCGAGCGGCCCTGCGGCCGCAAAAGCCGCGGTGAAGGGCTGAGCCGCATCAGGAGGTTGGAGAAGGCCTGCACCGGCGGGATCCTGGGCGTGGCCCAGGCTTGCTGAAGGCCTGCGGCGGCGGCTCGATGGGTGAAACCTGCCGGATTTTGTTCTGGAGGATGATGATGGTGTCTGGCTGGGCGAGCTTTGAGCTCTGCGGGCTCTGCTCTGCCTTTGGGCTGCCTTTGGGGCTGATGAGAGCTTAGGAGAGAGGTTAGTTGACTGAACAGACACGTAAAGATTGTATAATTCTTGTTTGTTCATTTTACGTGACGCCTGGATGTTCGCGTTCCCCAGCACTTGCCTCAACCCCGCTACGGTCCACTTCCCGATAGGTGGGATCGTCGGGACAGCCGAGCGGTAGGAGGAGGCCGGGGAGGAAGATGGAAGCCTTGTAGGTGGTGGTGAAGATTGGCCCCGGCGTCTCGGCGTGCGTGAGCTTGTTCGAGCAGGTGTGCGGCCGCGTGAAGAAGCCTGGGGCTCGGCTGTGATAGCCGGCGTCGGACAGGTGTTACTGGGGCCGACGGATTGCAACGGCGAATCCTTACGGAGGTCTGCTTCATCGTTGGATGAGGAGCTTGTTCGTTGAGCCATTATGCTGAAAAAACTGTCAACAAAATGGAGGTAGGATGGCTGCGTATATATACCTCTTTGTTGATTAGCTGAGTACTCTCCACCTGCGTCAATTATCTGACATGTTCCTCCCGAACCTCGTTTAGTGAAACAGCATCTCATGAACATACACTCATGAACACACACTCATGAACACACACATGAACACACACTCAGGAACACACACATGAACACACTCATGAACACACACTCATGAACACACACTCATGAACACACACTCATGAACACACACGCATGAACACACGCATGAACACACGAACACACACTCATGAACACACACTCATGAACACACACTCATGAACACACACTCATGAACACACACTCATGAACACACTCATGAACACACACTCATGAACACACACATAAACACACTCATGAACACACACTCATGAACACACACATGAACACACACTCATGAACACACACACATGAACACACACATGAACACACTCATGAACACACACTCATGAACACACACTCACTCATGAAAACACACTCATGAACACACACTCATGAACACACACTCATGAACACACACTCATGAACACACACATAAACACACTCATGAACACACACTCATGAACACACACATGAACACACTCATGAACACACACTCATGAAAACACACTCATGAACACACACTCATGAACACACACTCATGAACACACACTCATCAACACACACTCATCAACACACACTCATCAACACACACTCATCAACACACACTCATGAACACACACTCATGAACACACACTCATGAAAACACACTCATGAACACACACTCATGAACACACACTCATCAACACACACTCATGAACACACACTCATGAACACACACTCATGAACACACACTCATGAACACACACTCATGAACACACACTCATCAACACACACTCATCAACACACACTCATGAACACACTCATGAACACACACACATGAACACACACTCGAACACACACATGAACACACTCATGAACACACACTCATGAACACACACATGAACACACTTATGAACACACACTCATGAACACACACATGAACACACTCATGAACACACACTCATGAAAACACACTCATGAACACACACTCATGAACACACACATGAACACACACTCATGAACACACACTCGTGAACACACTCATGAACACACACTCATGAACACACTCATGAACACACACTCATGAACACACACATGAACACACACTCATGAACACACACTCATGAACACACACTCATGAACACAAACTCATGAACACACTCATGAACACACACTCATGAACACACACTCATGAAAACACACTCATGAACACACACTCATGAACACACACATAAACACACTCATGAACACACACTCATGAACACACACATGAACACACTCATGAACACACACTCATGAACACACACTCATGAACACACACTCATGAACACACACTCATGAACACACACTCATGAACACACACTCATGAACACACACTCATGAACACACACTTATCAACACACACTCATGAACACACACTCATGAACACACACTCATGAACACACACTCATGAACACACACTCATGAAAACACACTCATGAACACACACTCATGAACACACACTCATGAACACACACTCATCAACACACACTCATCAACACACACTCATCAACACACACTCATGAACACACACATGAACACACACTCATGAACACACACATGAACACACACATGAACACACTCATGAACACACACACATGAACACACACTCATGAACACACTCATGAACACACACTCATGAACACACACATGAACACACACTCATGAACACACACATGAACACACTTATGAACACACACTCATGAAAACACACTCATGAACACACACATGAACACACACATGAACACACACTCATGAACACACACTCATGAACACACACTCATGAACACACACTCATGAAAACACACTCATGAACACACACTCATGAACACACACATGAACACACACTCATGAACACACACTCATGAACACACTCATGAACACACACTCATGAACACACACATGAACACACACTCATGAACACACACTCATGAACACACTCATGAACACACTCATGAACACACACTCACTCATGAACACACACTCATGAACACACACTCATGAACACACACTCTTGAACCCACACTCATGAACACACACTCACTCATGAACACACATTCATGAACACACACTCATGAACACACACTCATGAACACATTCATGAACACACACTCATGAACACACTCATGAACACACACTCATGAACACACACTCATGAACACACACTCATGAACACACACTCATGAACACACACTCATGAACACACACTCATGAAAACACACTCATGAAAACACACTCATGAACACACACATGAACACACTCATGAACACACACTCATGAACACACACATGAACACACTCATGAACACACACTCATGAACACACACTCATGAACACACACTCATGAACACACACTCATGAACACACACTCATGAACACACACTCATGAACACACACTCATGAACACACACTCATGAACACACACTTATCAACACACACTCATGAACACACACTCATGAACACACACTCATGAACACACACTCATGAACACACACTCATGAAAACACACTCATGAACACACACTCATGAACACACACTCATGAACACACACTCATCAACACACACTCATCAACACACACTCATCAACACACACTCATGAACACACACATGAACACACACTCATGAACACACACATGAACACACACATGAACACACTCATGAACACACACACATGAACACACACTCATGAACACACACATGAACACACTCATGAACACACACTCATGAACACACACATGAACACACACTCATGAACACACACATGAACACACTTATGAACACACACTCATGAAAACACACTCATGAACACACACATGAACACACACATGAACACACACTCATGAACACACACTCATGAACACACACTCATGAACACACACTCATGAACACACACATGAACACACACTCATGAACACACACTCATGAACACACACTCATGAACACACACATGAACACACACTCATGAACACACACTCATGAACACACTCATGAACACACTCATGAACACACACTCACTCATGAACACACACTCATGAACACACACTCATGAACACACACTCATGAACACACACTCTTGAACCCACACTCATGAACACACACTCACTCATGAACACACATTCATGAACACACACTCATGAACACACACTCATGAACACATTCATGAACACACACTCATGAACACACTCATGAACACACACTCATGAACACACACTCATGAACACACACTCATGAACACACACTCATGAACACACACTCATGAACACACTCATGAACACACACTCATGAAAACACACTCATGAACACACTCATGAACACACACTCATGAACACACACTCATGAACACACACTCATGAACACACACACTCATGAACACACTCATGAACACACACTCATGAACACACACACTCATGAACACACAAATTCATGAACACACACTCATGAACACACACTCATGAACACACACTCATGAACACACTCATTAACACACACTCATGAACACACACACTCATGAGTTTCTCTGCTTGTGTTCTTACAGTGCAGGAAGTCGCTCCTGGTCTTGGGAGCAGGGTCTGTGGAAATCAACAGACATGAAGAGTGTGATTATCATAACTAGAGAAACTGACCCTGCATCCATTGCTAACACATGCAGAAATCCTTCAACACAGAAGATATTTAGAGAAATGTTCCTGCTGTTTCCAGAGCCCTAACCCTGACACGAGCACTACTGAGGGTTTGACACTATTGACATGTGACCATATTACCATGTGTTTGTGTGGGTGTGTGTGTGTGTGGGGGGGTTGTGTGGGGTGTGTGTGTTTGTGTGGGGTGTGGGGGGGGTTGTGTGGGTGTATGTGGGGGGGGGGGGGTTGTGTGGGGTGTGTGTGTTTGTGTGGGGCGTGGGGGTGTGTGTGTGGGGTGTGGGGGTGTGTGTGAGGGGGGTGTGTGTGTGGGGTGTGGGGGTGTGTGTGAGGGGGGGTTGTGTGGGGTGTGGGTGTGTGTGTGTGGGGGGGGGTTGTGTGGGGTGTGTGTGTTTGTGTGGGGCGTGGGTGTGTGTGTGTGTGGGGGGGGTTGTGGGGGGTGTGGGGGTGTGTGGGGGGGGGTTGTTTGGGGTGTGGGGTCTGTGTGTTTGTGTGGGGTGTGGGGGGGGTTGTGTGGGGTGTGTGTGGAGGGGGGGGGTTGTGTGGGGTGTGGGGGTGTATGTGTGTGTGGAGGGGGGGTTGTGTGGGGTGTGGGGGTGTATGTGTGTGTTTCTTTATGTTCTGTGTTCTTCTGTCAGGTTTGCTAGAGTCGGTGTATTTGTATTGTACTTTTGTTTTGTTTTCTTTTGTAGTTTAGTTCGTGTCTTCCTAATAGTATTTAGAGGGTTATGTTTGTTGTTTTGGCCTTGAAGCCTCAATCCTCCTGTATTTGTTTTCAGATGTTTACTGTGTGTAGTAACTCTGTACTGTGTGTGTAACTCTGTACTGTGTGTAGTAACTCTGTACTGTGTGTAGTAACTCTGTACTGTGTGTATAACTCTGTACTGTGTGTAGTAACTCTGTACTGTGTGTAGTAACTCTGTACTGTGTGTGTAATTCTGTACTGTGTGTAGTAACTCTGTACTGTGTGTAGTAACTCTGTACTGTGTGTAGTAACTCTGTACTGTGTGTGTAACTCTGTACTGTGTGTATAACTCTGTACTGTGTGTAGTAACTCTGTACTGTCTGTAGTAACTCTGTACTGTGTGTATAACTCTGTACTGTGTGTATAACTCTGTACTGTGTGTAGTAACTCTGTACTGTATGTATAACTCTGTACTGTGTGTAGTAACTCTGTACTGTGTGTAGTAACTCTGTACTGTGTGTGTAACTCTGTACTGTGTGTATAACTCTGTACTGTGTGTAGTAACTCTACTGTGTGTAGTAACTCTGTACTGTGTGTAGTAACTGTTCTGTGTGTATAACTCTGTACTGTGTGTGTAACTCTGTACTGTGTGTAGTAACTCTGTACTGTGTGTATAACTGTACTGTGTGTAGTAACTCTGTACTGTGTGTAGTAACTCTGTACTGTGTGTGTAACTCTGTACTGTGTGTATAACTCTGTACTGTGTGTAGTAACTCTGTACTGTCTGTAGTAACTCTGTACTGTGTGTATAACTCTGTACTTTGTGTATAACTCTGTACTGTGTGTAGTAACTCTGTACTGTGTGTAGTAACTCTGTACTGTATGTATAACTCTGTACTGTGTGTAGTAACTCTGTACTGTGTGTAGTAACTCTGTACTGTGTGTAACTCTGTACTGTGTGTATAACTCTGTACTGTGTGTATAACTCTGTACTGTGTGTAGTAACTCTGTACTGTGTGTAGTAACTCTGTACTGTGTGTAGTAACTCTGTACTGTGTGTATAACTCGGTACTGTCTGTAGTAACTCTGTACTGTGTGTATAACTCTGTACTGTGTGTAGTAACTCTGTACTGTCTGTAGTAACTCTGTACTGTGTGTATAACTCTGTACTGTGTGTAGTAACTCTGTACTGTGTGTGTAACTCTGTACTGTGTGTAGTAACTCTGTACTGTATGTATAACTCTGTACTGTGTGTAGTAACTCTGTACTGTGTGTAGTAACTCTGTACTGTGTGTGTAACTCTGTACTGTGTGTATAACTCTGTACTGTGTGTAGTAACTCTGTACTGTCTGTAGTAACTCTGTACTGTGTGTATAACTCTGTACTGTGTGTAGTAACTCTGTACGGTATGTATAACTCTGTACTGTGTGTATAACTCTGTACTGTGTGTAGTAACTCTGTACTGTCTGTAGTAACTCTGTACTGTGTGTATAACTCTGTACTGTGTGTAGTAACTCTGTACTGTATGTATAACTCTGTACTGTGTGTAGTAACTCTGTACTGTGTGTAGTAACTCTGTACTGTGTGTGTAACTCTGTACTGTGTGTATAACTCTGTACTGTGTGTAGTAACTCTGTACTGTCTGTAGTAACTCTGTACTGTGTGTATAACTGTACTGTGTGTAGTAACTCTGTACTGTGTGTATAACTCTGTACTGTGTGTAGTAACTCTGTACTGTCTGTATAACTCTGTACTGTGTGTATAACTCTGTACTGTATGTATAACTCTGTACTGTGTGTATAACTCTGTACTGTGTGTATAACTCTGTACTGTCTGTATAACTCTGTACTGTGTGTATAACTCTGTACTGTGTGTAGTAACTCTGTACTGTGTGTAGTAACTCTGTACTGTGTGTATAACTCTGTACTGTGTGTAACTCTGTACTGTGTGTATAACTCTGTACTGTGTGTAGTAACTCTGTACTGTGTGTAGTAACTCTGTACTGTGTGTAGTAACTCTGTACTGTGTGTAGTAACTCTGTACTGTGTGTAGTAACTCTATACTGTGTGTATAACTCTGTACTGTGTGTAGTAACTCTGTACTGTGTGTATAACTCTGTACTGTGTGTAGTAACTCTATACTGTGTGTAGTAACTCTGTACTGTGTGTGTAACTCTGTACTGTGTGTAGTAACTCTGTACTGTGTGTAGTAACTATACTGTGTGTATAACTCTGTACTGTGTGTAGTAACTCTGTACTGTGTGTAGTAACTCTGTACTGTGTGTAGTAACTCTGTACTGTGTGTATAAGTCTGTACTGTGTGTAGTAACTCTGTACTGTGTGTGTAACTCTGTACTGTGTAGTAACTCTGTACTGTGTGTATAACTCTGTACTGTGTGTAGTAACTCTGTACTGTCTGTAGTAACTCTGTACTGTGTGTAGTAACTCTGTACTGTGTGTATAACTCTGTACTGTGTGTATAACTCTGTACTGTGTGTAGTAACTCTGTACTGTGTGTAGTAACTCTGTACTGTGTGTGTAACTCTGTACTGTGTGTATAACTCTGTACTGTGTGTAGTAACTCTGTACTGTGTGTAGTAACTCTGTACTGTGTGTATAACTCTGTACTGTGTGTATAACTCTGTACTGTGTGTAGTAACTCTGTACTGTGTGTATAACTCTGTACTGTGTGTAGTAATTCTGTACTGTGTGTGTGTGTAACTCTATACTGTTTGTAGTAACTCTGTTCTGTGTGTAGTAACTCTGTACTGTGTGTAGTAACTCTGTACTGTGTGTAGTAACTCTGTACTGTGTGTGTAACTCTGTACTGTGTGTATAACTCTGTACTGTGTGTAGTAACTCTGTACTGTCTGTAGTAACTCTGTACTGTGTGTATAACTCTGTACTGTGTGTATAACTCTGTACTGTGTGTAGTAACTCTGTACTGTATGTATAACTCTGTACTGTGTGTAGTAACTCTGTACTGTGTGTAGTAACTCTGTACTGTGTGTGTAACTCTGTACTGTGTGTATAACTCTGTACTGTGTGTAGTAACTCTACTATGTGTAGTAACTCTGTACTGTGTGTAGTAACTGTTCTGTGTGTATAACTCTGTACTGTGTGTGTAACTCTGTACTGTGTGTAGTAACTCTGTACTGTGTGTATAACTGTACTGTGTGTAGTAACTCTGTACTGTGTGTAGTAACTCTGTACTGTGTGTGTAACTCTGTACTGTGTGTATAACTCTGTACTGTGTGTAGTAACTCTGTACTGTCTGTAGTAACTCTGTACTGTGTGTATAACTCTGTACTTTGTGTATAACTCTGTACTGTGTGTAGTAACTCTGTACTGTGTGTAGTAACTCTGTACTGTATGTATAACTCTGTACTGTGTGTAGTAACTCTGTACTGTGTGTAGTAACTCTGTACTGTGTGTAACTCTGTACTGTGTGTATAACTCTGTACTGTGTGTAGTAACTCTGTACTGTGTGTAGTAACTCTGTACTGTGTGTATAACTCTGTACTGTGTGTAGTAACTCTGTACTGTGTGTAGTAACTCTGTACTGTGTGTATAACTCGGTACTGTCTGTAGTAACTCTGTACTGTGTGTATAACTCTGTACTGTGTGTAGTAACTCTGTACTGTCTGTAGTAACTCTGTACTGTGTGTATAACTCTGTACTGTGTGTAGTAACTCTGTACTGTGTGTGTAACTCTGTACTGTGTGTAGTAACTCTGTACTGTATGTATAACTCTGTACTGTGTGTAGTAACTCTGTACTGTGTGTAGTAACTCTGTACTGTGTGTAGTAACTCTGTACTGTGTGTGTAACTCTGTACTGTGTGTATAACTCTGTACTGTGTGTAGTAACTCTGTACTGTCTGTAGTAACTCTGTACTGTGTGTATAACTCTGTACTGTGTGTAGTAACTCTGTACTGTATGTATAACTCTGTACTGTGTGTATAACTCTGTACTGTGTGTAGTAACTCTGTACTGTCTGTAGTAACTCTGTACTGTGTGTATAACTCTGTACTGTGTGTAGTAACTCTGTACTGTATGTATAACTCTGTACTGTGTGTAGTAACTCTGTACTGTGTGTAGTAACTCTGTACTGTGTGTGTAACTCTGTACTGTGTGTATAACTCTGTACTGTGTGTAGTAACTCTGTACTGTCTGTAGTAACTCTGTACTGTGTGTATAACTGTACTGTGTGTAGTAACTCTGTACTGTGTGTATAACTCTGTACTGTGTGTAGTAACTCTGTACTGTCTGTATAACTCTGTACTGTGTGTATAACTCTGTACTGTATGTATAACTCTGTACTGTGTGTATAACTCTGTACTGTGTGTATAACTCTGTACTGTCTGTATAACTCTGTACTGTGTGTATAACTCTGTACTGTGTGTAGTAACTCTGTACTGTGTGTAGTAACTCTGTACTATGTGTATAACTCTGTACTGTGTGTAACTCTGTACTGTGTGTATAACTCTGTACTGTGTGTATAACTCTGTACTGTGTGTAGTAACTCTGTACTGTGTGTAGTAACTCTGTACTGTGTGTAGTAACTCTGTACTGTGTGTAGTAACTCTGTACTGTGTGTAGTAACTCTATACTGTGTGTATAACTCTGTACTGTGTGTAGTAACTCTGTACTGTGTGTATAACTCTGTACTGTGTGTAGTAACTCTATACTGTGTGTAGTAACTCTGTACTGTGTGTGTAACTCTGTACTGTGTGTAGTAACTCTGTACTGTGTGTAGTAACTATACTGTGTGTATAACTCTGTACTGTGTGTAGTAACTCTGTACTGTGTGTATAACTCTGTACTGTGTGTAGTAACTCTATACTGTGTGTAGTAACTCTGTACTGTGTGTGTAACTCTCTACTGTGTGTAGTAACTCTGTACTGTGTGTAGTAACTCTGTACTGTATGTATAACTCTGTACTGTGTGTAGTAACTCTGTACTGTGTGTAGTAACTCTGTACTGTATGTATAACTCTGTACTGTGTGTAGTAACTCTGTACTGTGTGTAGTAACTCTGTACTGTGTGTAGTAACTCTGTACTGTGTGTGTAACTCTGTACTGTGTGTATAACTCTGTACTGTGTGCAGTAACTCTGTACTGTCTGTAGTAACTCTGTACTGTGTGTAGTAACTCTGTACTGTGTGTATAACTCGGTACTGTCTGTAGTAACTCTGTACTGTGTGTATAACTCTGTACTGTGTGTAGTAACTCTGTACTGTCTGTAGTAACTCTGTACTGTGTGTATAACTCTGTACTGTGTGTAGTAACTCTGTACTGTGTGTGTAACTCTGTACTGTGTGTAGTAACTCTGTACTGTATGTATAACTCTGTACTGTGTGTAGTAACTCTGTACTGTGTGTAGTAACTCTGTACTGTGTGTAGTAACTCTGTACTGTGTGTGTAACTCTGTACTGTGTGTATAACTCTGTACTGTGTGTAGTAACTCTGTACTGTCTGTAGTAACTCTGTACTGTGTGTATAACTCTGTACTGTGTGTAGTAACTCTGTACTGTATGTATAACTCTGTACTGTGTGTATAACTCTGTACTGTGTGTAGTAACTCTGTACTGTCTGTAGTAACTCTGTACTGTGTGTAGTAACTCTGTACTGTATGTATAACTCTGTACTGTGTGTAGTAACTCTGTACTGTGTGTAGTAACTCTGTACTGTGTGTGTAACTCTGTACTGTGTGTATAACTCTGTACTGTGTGTAGTAACTCTGTACTGTCTGTAGTAACTCTGTACTGTGTGTATAACTGTACTGTGTGTAGTAACTCTGTACTGTGTGTATAACTCTGTACTGTGTGTAGTAACTCTGTACTGTCTGTATAACTCTGTACTGTGTGTATAACTCTGTACTGTATGTATAACTCTGTACTGTGTGTATAACTCTGTACTGTGTGTATAACTCTGTACTGTCTGTATAACTCTGTACTGTGTGTATAACTCTGTACTGTGTGTAGTAACTCTGTACTGTGTGTAGTAACTCTGTACTGTGTGTATAACTCTGTACTGTGTGTAACTCTGTACTGTGTGTGTAACTCTGTACTGTGTGTAGTAACTCTGTACTGTGTGTAGTAACTATACTGTGTGTATAACTCTGTACTGTGTGTAGTAACTCTGTACTGTGTGTAGTAACTCTGTACTGTGTGTAGTAACTCTGTACTGTGTGTATAAGTCTGTACTGTGTGT
This sequence comes from Romanogobio albipinnatus, assembly GCA_023566225.1. Taxonomy (NCBI): domain Eukaryota; kingdom Metazoa; phylum Chordata; class Actinopteri; order Cypriniformes; family Gobionidae; genus Romanogobio; species Romanogobio albipinnatus. Next base: position 66,189 of record JAKRKY010000053.1, read on the forward strand.
AGTAACTCTGTACTGTGTGTGTAACTCTGTACTGTGTAGTAACTCTGTACTGTGTGTATAACTCTGTACTGTGTGTAGTAACTCTGTACTGTCTGTAGTAACTCTGTACTGTGTGTAGTAACTCTGTACTGTGTGTATAACTCTGTACTGTGTGTATAACTCTGTACTGTGTGTAGTAACTCTGTACTGTGTGTATGACTCTGTACTGTGTGTAGTAACTCTGTACTGTGTGTGTAACTCTCTACTGTGTGTAGTAACTCTGTACTGTGTGTAGTAACTCTGTACTGTATGTATAACTCTGTACTGTGTGTAGTAACTCTGTACTGTCTGTAGTAACTCTGTACTGTGTGTATAACTCTGTACTGTGTGTATAACTCTGTACTGTGTGTATAACTCTGTACTGTGTGTAGTAACTCTGTACTGTGTGTAGTAACTCTGTACTGTGTGTAGTAACTCTGTACTGTGTGTAGTAACTCTGTACTGTGTGTAGTAACTCTGTACTGTGTGTATAAGTCTGTACTGTGTGTAGTAACTCTGTACTGTGTGTGTAACTCTGTACTGTGTAGTAACTCTGTACTGTGTGTATAACTCTGTACTGTGTGTAGTAACTCTGTACTGTCTGTAGTAACTCTGTACTGTGTGTAGTAACTCTGTACTGTGTGTATAACTCTGTACTGTGTGTATAACTCTGTACTGTGTGTAGTAACTCTGTACTGTGTGTAGTAACTCTGTACTGTGTGTGTAACTCTGTACTGTGTGTATAACTCTGTACTGTGTGTAGTAACTCTGTACTGTGTGTAGTAACTCTGTACTGTGTGTATAACTCTGTACTGTGTGTATAACTCTGTACTGTGTGTAGTAACTCTGTACTGTGTGTATAACTCTGTACTGTGTGTAGTAATTCTGTACTGTGTGTGTGTGTAACTCTATACTGTTTGTAGTAACTCTGTTCTGTGTGTAGTAACTCTGTACTGTGTGTAGTAACTCTGTACTGTGTGTAGTAACTCTGTACTGTGTGTGTAACTCTGTACTGTGTGTATAACTCTGTACTGTGTGTAGTAACTCTGTACTGTCTGTAGTAACTCTGTACTGTGTGTATAACTCTGTACTGTGTGTATAACTCTGTACTGTGTGTAGTAACTCTGTACTGTATGTATAACTCTGTACTGTGTGTAGTAACTCTGTACTGTGTGTAGTAACTCTGTACTGTGTGTGTAACTCTGTACTGTGTGTATAACTCTGTACTGTGTGTAGTAACTCTACTGTGTGTAGTAACTCTGTACTGTGTGTAGTAACTGTTCTGTGTGTATAACTCTGTACTGTGTGTGTAACTCTGTACTGTGTGTAGTAACTCTGTACTGTGTGTATAACTGTACTGTGTGTAGTAACTCTGTACTGTGTGTAGTAACTCTGTACTGTGTGTGTAACTCTGTACTGTGTGTATAACTCTGTACTGTGTGTAGTAACTCTGTACTGTCTGTAGTAACTCTGTACTGTGTGTATAACTCTGTACTTTGTGTATAACTCTGTACTGTGTGTAGTAACTCTGTACTGTGTGTAGTAACTCTGTACTGTATGTATAACTCTGTACTGTGTGTAGTAACTCTGTACTGTGTGTAGTAACTCTGTACTGTGTGTAACTCTGTACTGTGTGTATAACTCTGTACTGTGTGTATAACTCTGTACTGTGTGTAGTAACTCTGTACTGTGTGTATAACTCGGTACTGTCTGTAGTAACTCTGTACTGTGTGTAGTAACTCTGTACTGTGTGTAGTAACTCTGTACTGTGTGTAGTAACTCTGTACTGTGTGTATAACTCTGTACTGTGTGTAGTAACTCTATACTGTGTGTAGTAACTCTGTACTGTGTGTGTAACTCTCTACTGTGTGTAGTAACTCTGTACTGTGTGTAGTAACTCTGTACTGTATGTATAACTCTGTACTGTCTGTAGTAACTCTGTACTGTGTGTATAACTCTGTACTGTGTGTATAACTCTGTACTGTGTGTAACTCTGTACTGTGTGTATAACTCTGTACTGTGTGTATAACTCTGTACTGTGTGTAGTAACTCTGTACTGTGTGTAGTAACTCTGTACTGTGTGTAGTAACTCTGTACTGTGTGTAGTAACTCTGTACTGTGTGTAGTAACTCTGTACTGTGTGTAGTAACTCTATACTGTGTGTATAACTCTGTACTGTGTGTAGTAACTCTGTACTGTGTGTATAACTCTGTACTGTGTGTAGTAACTCTATACTGTGTGTAGTAACTCTGTACTGTGTGTGTAACTCTGTACTGTGTGTAGTAACTCTGTACTGTGTGTAGTAACTATACTGTGTGTATAACTCTGTACTGTGTGTAGTAACTCTGTACTGTGTGTATGACTCTGTACTGTGTGTAGTAACTCTGTACTGTGTGTGTAACTCTCTACTGTGTGTAGTAACTCTGTACTGTGTGTAGTAACTCTGTACTGTATGTATAACTCTGTACTGTGTGTAGTAACTCTGTACTGTCTGTAGTAACTCTGTACTGTGTGTATAACTCTGTACTGTGTGTATAACTCTGTACTGTGTGTATAACTCTGTACTGTGTGTATAACTCTGTACTGTGTGTAGTAACTCTGTACTGTGTGTAGTAACTCTGTACTGTGTGTAGTAACTCTGTACTGTGTGTAGTAACTCTGTACTGTGTGTAGTAACTCTGTACTGTGTGTATAAGTCTGTACTGTGTGTAGTAACTCTGTACTGTGTGTGTAACTCTGTACTGTGTAGTAACTCTGTACTGTGTGTATAACTCTGTACTGTGTGTAGTAACTCTGTACTGTCTGTAGTAACTCTGTACTGTGTGTAGTAACTCTGTACTGTGTGTATAACTCTGTACTGTGTGTATAACTCTGTACTGTGTGTAGTAACTCTGTACTGTGTGTAGTAACTCTGTACTGTGTGTGTAACTCTGTACTGTGTGTATAACTCTGTACTGTGTGTAGTAACTCTGTACTGTGTGTAGTAACTCTGTACTGTGTGTATAACTCTGTACTGTGTGTATAACTCTGTACTGTGTGTAGTAACTCTGTACTGTGTGTATAACTCTGTACTGTGTGTAGTAATTCTGTACTGTGTGTGTGTGTAACTCTATACTGTTTGTAGTAACTCTGTTCTGTGTGTAGTAACTCTGTACTGTGTGTAGTAACTCTGTACTGTGTGTAGTAACTCTGTACTGTGTGTGTAACTCTGTACTGTGTGTATAACTCTGTACTGTGTGTAGTAACTCTGTACTGTCTGTAGTAACTCTGTACTGTGTGTATAACTCTGTACTGTGTGTATAACTCTGTACTGTGTGTAGTAACTCTGTACTGTGTGTAGTAACTCTGTACTGTGTGTAGTAACTCTGTACTGTGTGTAGTAACTCTGTACTGTGTGTGTAACTCTGTACTGTGTGTATAACTCTGTACTGTGTGTAGTAACTCTACTGTGTGTAGTAACTCTGTACTGTGTGTAGTAACTGTTCTGTGTGTATAACTCTGTACTGTGTGTGTAACTCTGTACTGTGTGTAGTAACTCTGTACTGTGTGTATAACTGTACTGTGTGTAGTAACTCTGTACTGTGTGTAGTAACTCTGTACTGTGTGTGTAACTCTGTACTGTGTGTATAACTCTGTACTGTGTGTAGTAACTCTGTACTGTCTGTAGTAACTCTGTACTGTGTGTATAACTCTGTACTTTGTGTATAACTCTGTACTGTGTGTAGTAACTCTGTACTGTGTGTAGTAACTCTGTACTGTATGTATAACTCTGTACTGTGTGTAGTAACTCTGTACTGTGTGTAGTAACTCTGTACTGTGTGTAACTCTGTACTGTGTGTATAACTCTGTACTGTGTGTATAACTCTGTACTGTGTGTATAACTCTGTACTGTGTGTAACTCTGTACTGTGTGTATAACTCTGTACTGTGTGTATAACTCTGTACTGTGTGTAGTAACTCTGTACTGTGTGTAGTAACTCTGTACTGTGTGTAGTAACTCTGTACTGTGTGTAGTAACTCTGTACTGTGTGTAGTAACTCTGTACTGTGTGTATAACTCTGTACTGTGTGTAGTAACTCTGTACTGTGTGTATAACTCTGTACTGTGTGTAGTAACTCTATACTGTGTGTAGTAACTCTGTACTGTGTGTGTAACTCTGTACTGTGTGTAGTAACTCTGTACTGTGTGTAGTAACTATACTGTGTGTATAACTCTGTACTGTGTGTAGTAACTCTGTACTGTGTGTATGACTCTGTACTGTGTGTAGTAACTCTGTACTGTGTGTGTAACTCTCTACTGTGTGTAGTAACTCTGTACTGTGTGTAGTAACTCTGTACTGTATGTATAACTCTGTACTGTGTGTAGTAACTCTGTACTGTCTGTAGTAACTCTGTACTGTGTGTATAACTCTGTACTGTGTGTATAACTCTGTACTGTGTGTATAACTCTGTACTGTGTGTATAACTCTGTACTGTGTGTAGTAACTCTGTACTGTGTGTAGTAACTCTGTACTGTGTGTAGTAACTCTGTACTGTGTGTAGTAACTCTGTACTGTGTGTAGTAACTCTGTACTGTGTGTATAAGTCTGTACTGTGTGTAGTAACTCTGTACTGTGTGTGTAACTCTGTACTGTGTAGTAACTCTGTACTGTGTGTATAACTCTGTACTGTGTGTAGTAACTCTGTACTGTCTGTAGTAACTCTGTACTGTGTGTAGTAACTCTGTACTGTGTGTATAACTCTGTACTGTGTGTATAACTCTGTACTGTGTGTAGTAACTCTGTACTGTGTGTAGTAACTCTGTACTGTGTGTGTAACTCTGTACTGTGTGTATAACTCTGTACTGTGTGTAGTAACTCTGTACTGTGTGTAGTAACTCTGTACTGTGTGTATAACTCTGTACTGTGTGTATAACTCTGTACTGTGTGTAGTAACTCTGTACTGTGTGTATAACTCTGTACTGTGTGTAGTAATTCTGTACTGTGTGTGTGTGTAACTCTATACTGTTTGTAGTAACTCTGTTCTGTGTGTAGTAACTCTGTACTGTGTGTAGTAACTCTGTACTGTGTGTAGTAACTCTGTACTGTGTGTGTAACTCTGTACTGTGTGTATAACTCTGTACTGTGTGTAGTAACTCTGTACTGTCTGTAGTAACTCTGTACTGTGTGTATAACTCTGTACTGTGTGTATAACTCTGTACTGTGTGTAGTAACTCTGTACTGTATGTATAACTCTGTACTGTGTGTAGTAACTCTGTACTGTGTGTAGTAACTCTGTACTGTGTGTGTAACTCTGTACTGTGTGTATAACTCTGTACTGTGTGTAGTAACTCTACTGTGTGTAGTAACTCTGTACTGTGTGTAGTAACTGTTCTGTGTGTATAACTCTGTACTGTGTGTGTAACTCTGTACTGTGTGTAGTAACTCTGTACTGTGTGTATAACTGTACTGTGTGTAGTAACTCTGTACTGTGTGTAGTAACTCTGTACTGTGTGTGTAACTCTGTACTGTGTGTATAACTCTGTACTGTGTGTAGTAACTCTGTACTGTCTGTAGTAACTCTGTACTGTGTGTATAACTCTGTACTTTGTGTATAACTCTGTACTGTGTGTAGTAACTCTGTACTGTGTGTAGTAACTCTGTACTGTATGTATAACTCTGTACTGTGTGTAGTAACTCTGTACTGTGTGTAGTAACTCTGTACTGTGTGTAACTCTGTACTGTGTGTATAACTCTGTACTGTGTGTATAACTCTGTACTGTGTGTATAACTCTGTACTGTGTGTAGTAACTCTGTACTGTGTGTATAACTCGGTACTGTCTGTAGTAACTCTGTACTGTGTGTAGTAACTCTGTACTGTGTGTAGTAACTCTGTACTGTGTGTAGTAACTCTGTACTGTGTGTATAACTCTGTACTGTGTGTAGTAACTCTATACTGTGTGTAGTAACTCTGTACTGTGTGTGTAACTCTCTACTGTGTGTAGTAACTCTGTACTGTGTGTAGTAACTCTGTAATGTATGTATAACTCTGTACTGTCTGTAGTAACTCTGTACTGTGTGTATAACTCTGTACTGTGTGTATAACTCTGTACTGTGTGTAGTAACTCTGTACTGTGTGTGTAACTCTGTACTGTGTAGTAACTCTGTACTGTGTGTATAACTCTGTACTGTGTGTAGTAACTCTGTACTGTCTGTAGTAACTCTGTACTGTGTGTAGTAACTCTGTACTGTGTGTATAACTCTGTACTGTGTGTATAACTCTGTACTGTGTGTAGTAACTCTGTACTGTGTGTAGTAACTCTGTACTGTGTGTGTAACTCTGTACTGTGTGTATAACTCTGTACTGTGTGTAGTAACTCTGTACTGTGTGTAGTAACTCTGTACTGTGTGTATAACTCTGTACTGTGTGTATAACTCTGTACTGTGTGTAGTAACTCTGTACTGTGTGTATAACTCTGTACTGTGTGTAGTAATTCTGTACTGTGTGTGTGTGTAACTCTATACTGTTTGTAGTAACTCTGTTATGTGTGTAGTAACTCTGTACTGTGTGTAGTAACTCTGTACTGTGTGTAGTAACTCTGTACTGTGTGTGTAACTCTGTACTGTGTGTATAACTCTGTACTGTGTGTAGTAACTCTGTACTGTCTGTAGTAACTCTGTACTGTGTGTATAACTCTGTACTGTGTGTATAACTCTGTACTGTGTGTAGTAACTCTGTACTGTGTGTAGTAACTCTGTACTGTGTGTAGTAACTCTGTACTGTGTGTGTAACTCTGTACTGTGTGTATAACTCTGTACTGTGTGTAGTAACTCTACTGTGTGTAGTAACTCTGTACTGTGTGTAGTAACTGTTCTGTGTGTATAACTCTGTACTGTGTGTGTAACTCTGTACTGTGTGTAGTAACTCTGTACTGTGTGTATAACTGTACTGTGTGTAGTAACTCTGTACTGTGTGTAGTAACTCTGTACTGTGTGTGTAACTCTGTACTGTGTGTATAACTCTGTACTGTGTGTAGTAACTCTGTACTGTCTGTAGTAACTCTGTACTGTGTGTATAACTCTGTACTTTGTGTATAACTCTGTACTGTGTGTAGTAACTCTGTACTGTGTGTAGTAACTCTGTACTGTATGTATAACTCTGTACTGTGTGTAGTAACTCTGTACTGTGTGTAGTAACTCTGTACTGTGTGTAGTAACTCTGTACTGTCTGTAGTAACTCTGTACTGTGTGTATAACTCTGTACTGTGTGTATAACTCTGTACTGTGTGTAGTAACTCTGTACTGTATGTATAACTCTGTACTGTGTGTAGTAACTCTGTACTGTGTGTAGTAACTCTGTACTGTGTGTGTAACTCTGTACTGTGTGTATAACTCTGTACTGTGTGTAGTAACTCTACTGTGTGTAGTAACTCTGTACTGTGTGTAGTAACTGTTCTGTGTGTATAACTCTGTACTGTGTGTGTAACTCTGTACTGTGTGTAGTAACTCTGTACTGTGTGTATAACTGTACTGTGTGTAGTAACTCTGTACTGTGTGTAGTAACTCTGTACTGTGTGTGTAACTCTGTACTGTGTGTATAACTCTGTACTGTGTGTAGTAACTCTGTACTGTCTGTAGTAACTCTGTACTGTGTGTATAACTCTGTACTTTGTGTATAACTCTGTACTGTGTGTAGTAACTCTGTACTGTGTGTAGTAACTCTGTACTGTATGTATAACTCTGTACTGTGTGTAGTAACTCTGTACTGTGTGTAGTAACTCTGTACTGTGTGTAACTCTGTACTGTGTGTATAACTCTGTACTGTGTGTATAACTCTGTACTGTGTGTAGTAACTCTGTACTGTGTGTATAACTCGGTACTGTCTGTAGTAACTCTGTACTGTGTGTAGTAACTCTGTACTGTGTGTAGTAACTCTGTACTGTGTGTAGTAACTCTGTACTGTGTGTATAACTCTGTACTGTGTGTAGTAACTCTATACTGTGTGTAGTAACTCTATACTGTGTGTAGTAACTCTGTACTGTGTGTGTAACTCTCTACTGTGTGTAGTAACTCTGTACTGTGTGTAGTAACTCTGTACTGTATGTATAACTCTGTACTGTCTGTAGTAACTCTGTACTGTGTGTATAACTCTGTACTGTGTGTATAACTCTGTACTGTGTGTAACTCTGTACTGTGTGTATAACTCTGTACTGTGTGTATAACTCTGTACTGTGTGTAGTAACTCTGTACTGTGTGTAGTAACTCTGTACTGTGTGTAGTAACTCTGTACTGTGTGTAGTAACTCTGTACTGTGTGTAGTAACTCTGTACTGTGTGTATAACTCTGTACTGTGTGTAGTAACTCTGTACTGTGTGTATAACTCTGTACTGTGTGTAGTAACTCTATACTGTGTGTAGTAACTCTGTACTGTGTGTGTAACTCTGTACTGTGTGTAGTAACTCTGTACTGTGTGTAGTAACTATACTGTGTGTATAACTCTGTACTGTGTGTAGTAACTCTGTACTGTGTGTATGACTCTGTACTGTGTGTAGTAACTCTGTACTGTGTGTGTAACTCTCTACTGTGTGTAGTAACTCTGTACTGTGTGTAGTAACTCTGTACTGTATGTATAACTCTGTACTGTGTGTAGTAACTCTGTACTGTCTGTAGTAACTCTGTACTGTGTGTATAACTCTGTACTGTGTGTATAACTCTGTACTGTGTGTATAACTCTGTACTGTGTGTATAACTCTGTACTGTGTGTAGTAACTCTGTACTGTGTGTAGTAACTCTGTACTGTGTGTAGTAACTCTGTACTGTGTGTAGTAACTCTGTACTGTGTGTAGTAACTCTGTACTGTGTGTATAACTCTGTACTGTGTGTAGTAACTCTGTACTGTGTGTGTAACTCTGTACTGTGTAGTAACTCTGTACTGTGTGTATAACTCTGTACTGTGTGTAGTAACTCTGTACTGTCTGTAGTAACTCTGTACTGTGTGTAGTAACTCTGTACTGTGTGTATAACTCTGTACTGTGTGTATAACTCTGTACTGTGTGTAGTAACTCTGTACTGTGTGTAGTAACTCTGTACTGTGTGTGTAACTCTGTACTGTGTGTATAACTCTGTACTGTGTGTAGTAACTCTGTACTGTGTGTAGTAACTCTGTACTGTGTGTATAACTCTGTACTGTGTGTATAACTCTGTACTGTGTGTAGTAACTCTGTACTGTGTGTATAACTCTGTACTGTGTGTAGTAACTCTGTACTGTGTGTGTGTGTAACTCTATACTGTTTGTAGTAACTCTGTTCTGTGTGTAGTAACTCTGTACTGTGTGTAGTAACTCTGTACTGTGTGTAGTAACTCTGTACTGTGTGTGTAACTCTGTACTGTGTGTATAACTCTGTACTGTGTGTAGTAACTCTGTACTGTCTGTAGTAACTCTGTACTGTGTGTATAACTCTGTACTGTGTGTATAACTCTGTACTGTGTGTAGTAACTCTGTACTGTATGTATAACTCTGTACTGTGTGTAGTAACTCTGTACTGTGTGTAGTAACTCTGTACTGTGTGTGTAACTCTGTACTGTGTGTATAACTCTGTACTGTGTGTAGTAACTCTACTGTGTGTAGTAACTCTGTACTGTGTGTAGTAACTGTTCTGTGTGTATAACTCTGTACTGTGTGTAGTAACTCTGTACTGTGTGTAGTAACTCTGTACTGTGTGTATAACTCTGTACTGTGTGTAGTAACTCTGTACTGTGTGTAGTAACTCTGTACTGTGTGTGTAACTCTGTACTGTGTGTATAACTCTGTACTGTGTGTAGTAACTCTGTACTGTCTGTAGTAACTCTGTACTGTGTGTATAACTCTGTACTTTGTGTATAACTCTGTACTGTGTGTAGTAACTCTGTACTGTGTGTAGTAACTCTGTACTGTATGTATAACTCTGTACTGTGTGTAGTAACTCTGTACTGTGTGTAGTAACTCTGTACTGTGTGTAACTCTGTACTGTGTGTATAACTCTGTACTGTGTGTATAACTCTGTACTGTGTGTAGTAACTCTGTACTGTGTGTATAACTCGGTACTGTCTGTAGTAACTCTGTACTGTGTGTAGTAACTCTGTACTGTGTGTAGTAACTCTGTACTGTGTGTAGTAACTCTGTACTGTGTGTATAACTCTGTACTGTGTGTAGTAACTCTATACTGTGTGTAGTAACTCTGTACTGTGTGTGTAACTCTCTACTGTGTGTAGTAACTCTGTACTGTGTGTAGTAACTCTGTAATGTATGTATAACTCTGTACTGTCTGTAGTAACTCTGTACTGTGTGTATAACTCTGTACTGTGTGTATAACTCTGTACTGTGTGTAGTAACTCTGTACTGTGTGTGTAACTCTGTACTGTGTAGTAACTCTGTACTGTGTGTATAACTCTGTACTGTGTGTAGTAACTCTGTACTGTCTGTAGTAACTCTGTACTGTGTGTAGTAACTCTGTACTGTGTGTATAACTCTGTACTGTGTGTATAACTCTGTACTGTGTGTAGTAACTCTGTACTGTGTGTAGTAACTCTGTACTGTGTGTGTAACTCTGTACTGTGTGTATAACTCTGTACTGTGTGTAGTAACTCTGTACTGTGTGTAGTAACTCTGTACTGTGTGTATAACTCTGTACTGTGTGTATAACTCTGTACTGTGTGTAGTAACTCTGTACTGTGTGTATAACTCTGTACTGTGTGTAGTAATTCTGTACTGTGTGTGTGTGTAACTCTATACTGTTTGTAGTAACTCTGTTATGTGTGTAGTAACTCTGTACTGTGTGTAGTAACTCTGTACTGTGTGTAGTAACTCTGTACTGTGTGTGTAACTCTGTACTGTGTGTATAACTCTGTACTGTGTGTAGTAACTCTGTACTGTCTGTAGTAACTCTGTACTGTGTGTATAACTCTGTACTGTGTGTATAACTCTGTACTGTGTGTAGTAACTCTGTACTGTGTGTAGTAACTCTGTACTGTGTGTAGTAACTCTGTACTGTGTGTGTAACTCTGTACTGTGTGTATAACTCTGTACTGTGTGTAGTAACTCTACTGTGTGTAGTAACTCTGTACTGTGTGTAGTAACTGTTCTGTGTGTATAACTCTGTACTGTGTGTGTAACTCTGTACTGTGTGTAGTAACTCTGTACTGTGTGTATAACTGTACTGTGTGTAGTAACTCTGTACTGTGTGTAGTAACTCTGTACTGTGTGTGTAACTCTGTACTGTGTGTATAACTCTGTACTGTGTGTAGTAACTCTGTACTGTCTGTAGTAACTCTGTACTGTGTGTATAACTCTGTACTTTGTGTATAACTCTGTACTGTGTGTAGTAACTCTGTACTGTGTGTAGTAACTCTGTACTGTATGTATAACTCTGTACTGTGTGTAGTAACTCTGTACTGTGTGTAGTAACTCTGTACTGTGTGTAACTCTGTACTGTGTGTATAACTCTGTACTGTGTGTATAACTCTGTACTGTGTGTAGTAACTCTGTACTGTGTGTAGTAACTCTGTACTGTGTGTATAACTCGGTACTGTCTGTAGTAACTCTGTACTGTGTGTATAACTCTGTACTGTGTGTAGTAACTCTGTACTGTCTGTAGTAACTCTGTACTGTGTGTATAACTCTGTACTGTGTGTAGTAACTCTGTACTGTGTGTGTAACTCTGTACTGTGTGTAGTAACTCTGTACTGTATGTATAACTCTGTACTGTGTGTAGTAACTCTGTACTGTGTGTAGTAACTCTGTACTGTGTGTAGTAACTCTGTACTGTGTGTGTAACTCTGTACTGTGTGTATAACTCTGTACTGTCTGTAGTAACTCTGTACTGTCTGTAGTAACTCTGTACTGTGTGTATAACTCTGTACTGTGTGTAGTAACTCTGTACTGTATGTATAACTCTGTACTGTGTGTATAACTCTGTACTGTGTGTAGTAACTCTGTACTGTCTGTAGTAACTCTGTACTGTGTGTATAACTCTGTACTGTGTGTAGTAACTCTGTACTGTATGTATAACTCTGTACTGTGTGTAGTAACTCTGTACTGTGTGTAGTAACTCTGTACTGTGTGTGTAACTCTGTACTGTGTGTGTATAACTCTGTACTGTGTGTAGTAACTCTGTACTGTCTGTAGTAACTCTGTACTGTGTGTATAACTGTACTGTGTGTAGTAACTCTGTACTGTGTGTATAACTCTGTACTGTGTGTAGTAACTCTGTACTGTCTGTATAACTCTGTACTGTGTGTATAACTCTGTACTGTATGTATAACTCTGTACTGTGTGTATAACTCTGTACTGTGTGTATAACTCTGTACTGTCTGTATAACTCTGTACTGTGTGTATAACTCTGTACTGTGTGTAGTAACTCTGTACTGTGTGTAGTAACTCTGTACTGTGTGTATAACTCTGTACTGTGTGTAACTCTGTACTGTGTGTATAACTCTGTACTGTGTGTATAACTCTGTATTGTGTGTAGTAACTCTGTACTGTGTGTAGTAACTCTGTACTGTGTGTAGTAACTCTGTACTGTGTGTAGTAACTCTGTACTGTGTGTAGTAACTCTGTACTGTGTGTAGTAACTCTATACTGTGTGTATAACTCTGTACTGTGTGTAGTAACTCTGTACTGTGTGTATAACTCTGTACTGTGTGTAGTAACTCTATACTGTGTGTAGTAACTCTGTACTGTGTGTGTAACTCTGTACTGTGTGTAGTAACTCTGTACTGTGTGTAGTAACTATACTGTGTGTATAACTCTGTACTGTGTGTAGTAACTCTGTACTGTGTGTATAACTCTGTACTGTGTGTAGTAACTCTATACTGTGTGTAGTAACTCTGTACTGTGTGTGTAACTCTCTACTGTGTGTAGTAACTCTGTACTGTGTGTAGTAACTCTGTACTGTATGTATAACTCTGTACTGTGTGTAGTAACTCTGTACTGTCTGTAGTAACTCTGTACTGTGTGTATAACTCTGTACTGTGTGTATAACTCTGTACTGTGTGTAGTAACTCTGTACTGTGTGTAGTAACTCTGTACTGTGTGTAGTAACTCTGTACTGTGTGTAGTAACTCTGTACTGTGTGTATAAGTCTGTACTGTGTGTAGTAACTCTGTACTGTGTGTGTAACTCTGTACTGTGTAGTAACTCTGTACTGTGTGTATAACTCTGTACTGTGTGTAGTAACTCTGTACTGTCTGTAGTAACTCTGTACTGTGTGTAGTAACTCTGTACTGTGTGTATAACTCTGTACTGTGTGTATAACTCTGTACTGTGTGTAGTAACTCTGTACTGTGTGTAGTAACTCTGTACTGTGTGTGTAACTCTGTACTGTGTGTATAACTCTGTACTGTGTGTAGTAACTCTGTACTGTGTGTAGTAACTCTGTACTGTGTGTATAACTCTGTACTGTGTGTATAACTCTGTACTGTGTGTAGTAACTCTGTACTGTGTGTATAACTCTGTACTGTGTGTAGTAATTCTGTACTGTGTGTGTGTGTGTAACTCTATACTGTTTGTAGTAACTCTGTTCTGTGTGTAGTAACTCTGTACTGTGTGTAGTAACTCTGTACTGTGTGTGTAACTCTGTACTGTGTGTAGTAACTCTGTACTGTCTGTAGTAACTCTGTACTGTGTGTGTAACTCTGTACTGTGTGTATAACTCTGTACTGTGTGTAGTAATTCTGTACTGTGTGTAGTAACTCTGTACTGTGTGTATAACTCTGTACTGTGTGTAGTAACTCTGTACTGTGTGTATAACTCTGTACTGTGTGTATAACTCTGTACTGTGTGTAGTTACTCTGTACTGTGTGTAGTAACTATGTACTGTGTGTGTAACTCTGTACTGTGTGTAGTAACTCTGTACTGTGTGTGTAACTCTGCACTGTGTGTAGTAACTCTGTACTGTGTGTAGTAACTCTGTACTGTGTGTAGTAACTGTTCTGTGTGTATAACTCTGTACTGTGTGTGTAACTCTGTACTGTGTGTAGTAACTCTGTACTGTGTGTATAACTCTGTACTGTGTGTGTAACTCTGTACTATGTGTAGTAACTCTGTACTGTGTGTAGTAACTCTGTACTGTGTGTATAACTCTGTACTGTGTGTAGTAACTCTGTACTGTGTGTATAACTCTGTACTGTGTGTATAACTCTGTACTGTGTGTAGTAACTCTGTACTGTGTGTAGTAACTCTGTACTGTGTGTATAACTCTGTACTGTGTGTATAACTCTGTACTGTGTGTGTAACTCTGTACTGTGTGTAACTCTGTACTGTGTGTAACTCTGTACTGTGTGTGTAACTCTGTACTGTGTGTGTAACTCTGTACTGTGTGTGTAACTCTGTACTGTGTGTGTAACTCTGTACTGTGTGTAGTAACTCTATACTGTGTGTAGTAACTCTATACTGTGTGTAGTAACTCTGTACTGTTGTGTCCCGTGATGTAATTGCTATAGAATATTGTAATGATGTTTTTCTCCCCTCCCTGTTTCTCTCTCTCTCTCTCTCTCTCTCTCTCTCTCTCTCTCTCTCTCTCTCTCTCTCTCTCTCTCTCTCTCTCTCTCTCTCTCTCTGGGTGCGTCTCAATCAGCTCTAGCTCAGGGCACTGATCAGGGATCAGCCCATTGACTTCTGTCCTGATCAGTGGCCTGAGCTAGAGCTGATTGAGACCCTCGGTCATGTGGCGCTGCTGAGCATCCGCAGCAGATCTTGATTAGCGGGAGCGGGGCTTCAGTGTAACGGATATAAAGCAGCAGTGAGGAGAAGCTCGGGAGGAGTCCCTCTTACATCTTGGTTACATATCAAGATGGCGGCGCGAGTAAATCGCGAGGCTCAGGTTCTCTCCAGATTCTGCAATTTTGCGGTATTTTTCTTGCTCATCTCGGGTCTGTTCGTACAGAACAGTTGTCCCTTTACATCGTACACCCGTTGGGAGCTTTTGGATATTGGTTTGCGAATTTCCGACAGTTTTATGGACAATCTTCAACTCCTTCCTGAGATCGCTAGGACGCCCGAGGCTATGCACTCTACCCGGCCGGGCGGAAGTGCTTGCAGGCGGCATGATCATAAACAAAGGCGGGGGAAGCGTGGAGGACTATGAGCTAAGCTAATGCTATCACGCACCGACTCTCTTTACCCAGCATTTTCCTTGCTAATGTACGATCACTAGTGAACAAAATGGAGGAGATTCGACTCAGCATCACACACAGTAAGAAACTTTCGAACTGTAACGTCCTAATCTTCACTGAAACCTGGTTAAACAGCAGAATACCGGACACCGCTATTGAGCTAGTGGGACGCCACACACTCCGGGCGGGTAGAACATTAGATGGCTCCGGGAAGAGCAGAGGTGGTGGATTGTGCATTTACATTAACAAAGCTTGGTGCACAAACTCTGCTATTGTTGGGAGTCATTGTTCAGCTAACCTTGAGTTTCTCATGGTTAAATGTAGAACGTTTTATCTACAGCGGGAGTTCACTTCCACCATTATCACTGCAGCTTATATCCCACCGGATGCTGATGCCAAGCTTGCTATGAAAGAACTTCACGCAGCCATCAGTAAACAACAGACTGATCACCCTGAAGCTGCGTTTATTGTTGCAGGTGACTTTAATCACTCAAACTTAAAGTCAGTGCTACCCAAGTTTCACCAGCATGTTTCCTGCCACACCAGAGGAAACAAAACCTTAGACCATGTTTACACAAACATGGCTGAAGCTTACGTTGCAACACCCCTCCCCCACCTGGGACAGTCAGATCACCTCTCTTTGTTCCTCACCCCCAAATATGCACCCCTCATCAACCGTGTGAAGCCATCAGTGAAGACCATCAAGGTGTGGCCTGCGGGGGCAGATTCCACACTCCAGGAAAGGTTTCTACACACAGACTGGAGTATGTTTGCTTCTCAAGCCACCAGTGGCGCTCACACGGACATTGACTCCTACACCTCCTCAGTATTGGATCATATCAATACCACCATTGACAGTGTTACAACCCAGAAACAGATCACCACATACCCAAATCAGAAGCCTTGGATGAACAGGGAAGTGCGACTCCTGCTGAAGTCACGCAATATTGCCTTCAGATCAGGTGATGCACAAGCCTACAGCACATCCAGAGCAAACCTGAAGAGGGGCATCAAAAAGGCCAAGCACTGCTACAAGCTAAAGATAGAGGGACACTTTTCCAACTCTGACCCTCGACGCATGTGGCAGGGCATTCAGGCCATCAGTGATTATAAACCCACCCACTCCACCCCCGCAGCCACTGATGTCAACTTCCTGAACGAGCTAAATTACTTTTATGCTCGCTTTGAAAGAGACAACAGAGAAACTGCCACCAAGCTCAAACCCTCAGCTGACCACCCACAAATCACACTCCCCTCCACAGATGTCTGCAAGGCACTGAGCCGGATCAGCGCGCACAAGGCTGCTGGACCAGACAACATCCCTGGACGTGTGCTCAGGGCATGTGCGGAGCAGCTCGCTGGGGTTTTTACAGACATTTTCAACCTGTCTCTTGCCCAAGCAGCTGTACCATCATGCTTTAAACGCACTTCCATTGTGCCAGTGCCGAAACACTCTAGCCCGAGGTGCCCTAATGACTACCGCCCTGTAGCACTCACACCCATCGTTATGAAGTGCTTTGAGCGGCTGGTCCTGGAACACCTAAAAGACTCTCTACCATCCACATTGGACTCACACCAGTTTGCCTATCACAGCAATAGGAGCACAGAGGATGCAGTTTCCATGGCACTGCACTCTGTGCTCACCCATCTGGACAGTAAAAACACCTATGCACGCATGCTGTTTGTTGACTTCAGCTCAGGATTCAACACTGTCATCCCATCCAAGTTAATAGCCAAACTTGGAGACCTGGGCATCAACACTTCAATGTGTAACTGGATTTTGGACTTCCTAACTGACAGACCCCAGAATGTTCGATCAGGATCCACCTGCTCCACGTCCATCACACTCAACACTGGTGTACCACAGGGCTGTGTGCTAAGTCCGTTTCTCTACTCCCTCTTCACCTCCGACTGCAAGCCTGTGTATGGAACTAATTCCATTGTCAAGTTTGCGGACGACACTACGGTGATTGGTCCCATCAGCAACAACGATGAGACTGCCTACAGGGAGGAGATCCAGCACCTGGCCACATGGTGCGCTGATAATATCCTGCTCCTCAACACCACCAAAACGAAGGAGCTCATCGTGGACTTCAGGAAGGAGTCAAGAGGCACACACGACACCATCCACATCAATGGAATGGCTGTTGAGCGTGTCTCCAGTTTCAAGTTTCTAGGGATCCACATCTCGGCGGACATGTCGTGGACGACCAACACCTCCAGCCTGGTCAAGAAGGCTCACCAGCGCCTCTTCTTCCTGAGGACACTGAGGAAGAATCAGCTCTCCTCGGCTATCCTGGTGAACTTCTACCGCTGCGCAATAGAAAGCATCCTGAGCAACTGTGTGGCAGTATGGTATGGGAGCTGCTCTGTTGCGGAGCGCAAGGCACTGCAGCGGGTGGTGAAAACTGCCCAGCGCATCACAGGGACTCCACTACCTGCCATTGAGCACATCCAGAGGAAACGCTGTCTGCATCGAGCTCGCAGCATCCTCAAGGACTCCTCTCACCCGGCCCACAGACTGTTTTCTCTCCTGCCCTCCGGCAGGCGTTTCAGGATCCTCTGGACCAGGACCAGCAGACTAAAGAACAGTTTTTTCCCCAGAGCTGTCTCTTTACTGAACTCAAACCCCGTTGATCCACTTCCCTCATAAACTGCTAACTCTCCGACCTCACATCTACATTCACTTTGTTATTTGCACTACCGACTGTTTATTACAGTAACAACTGTTTACTTATGCATTCTGCACTGCCATATCTTAACTGGATCATGCTCATTTGCACTGCCGACTGTATTTATAGTAACAATGTTTACATTTGCATTTTGCACCGTACTTCTAACTGTAATATGCAACCACTTTCCACTGCACTTTTACACTTTTTTTCGGATAACTCTGTCCATAATTTATTGCACTACCCTAATCCACTGCTATATTCCTCATATTAGCCTAACATATTATTGTATACCTCTATCTGTAAAATTCTGTTTATAGTAATAGCCATCTGTATATTTATTCACTGTACATATTCACCTGTAAATTCAGTTCTATTTATAGTAATAACCATCTCTCTATTTATACATATTTATATATATTCAGTACATATCCATGTCCTGCACTTATGCAACCATTGTATATCCTGCACTTGCTACTATTGCACTTCTGGTTGACCTAAACTGCATTTCGTTGCCTTGTACTTGTGTAATGACAATAAAGTTGAATCTAATCTAATCTAATCTAATCTAATCTAATCTAATCTAATCTTCTGCTGTCCCAGACTCATCCGGGCTTTAACTGCTGTTTGTATATTGTGAATCTGTGCTGTGATCACAACCACGGGCCATTAGACATTTATTTGGGTTTACCCACTCCTAAACCTTTTCTCCTGTTTATTATTTTTAGGTATGATAACTGTTTTTACTTTTGGTTTCTTTTTTAGCTCTTTAGGAAGGGTTAGTTTTGTTTGTTATTTTGGCCTTGCCCTCTGCTGACGATTTGGTTATCTAAGTTTCTGATCTTTATTTATTTACTGTTTTTTGTTCACCCTTTCATAAAACACTTGTTCAATATATTCTTGGTTCTTCCGTTTCTTTTTCTTTTATAGTGTTAGTAAAAAGCTGTGGAAACATTTTTCTGGAAATAACAAGTGTAAAAGTTAACAGTACTGTACAGTACAGAGTTACTACACACCAATAACATTGACTCTCAGTCATTATTCACCCTTTTCTCATGGTTTCTTCATAAAGGGATAGAATATACAGGGAGTGCAGAATTATTAGGCAAATGAGTATTTTGACCACATCATCCTCGTTATGCATGTTGTCTTACTCCAAGCTGTATAGGCTGGAAAGCCTACTACCAATTAAGCATATTAGGTGATGTGCATCTCTGTAATGAGAAGGGGTGTGGTCTAATGACATCAACACCCTATATCAGGTGTGCATAATTATTAGGCAACTTCCTTTCCTTTGGCAAAATGGGTCAAAAGAAGGACTTGACAGGCTCAGAAAAGTCAAAAATAGTGAGATATATTGCAGAGGGATGCAGCAGTCTTAAAATAGCCAAGCTTCTGAAGCGTGATCATCGAACAATCAAGCGTTTCATTCAAAATAGTCAACAGGGTCGCAAGAAGCGTGTGGAAAAACCAAGGCGCAAAATAACTGCCCGTGAACTGAGAAAAGTCAAGCGTGCAGGTGCCAAGATGCCACTTGCCACCAGTTTGGCCATATTTCAGAGCTGCAACATCACTGGAGTGCCCAAAAGCACAAGGTGTGCAATACTCAGAGACATGGCCAAGGTAAGAAAGGCAGAAAGTCGACCACCACTGAACAAGACACACAAGCTGAAACGTCAAGACTGGGCCAAGAAATATCTCAAGACTGATTTTTCTAAGGTTTTATGGACTGATGAAATGAGAGTGAGTCTTGATGGGCCAGATGGATGGGCCCGTGGCTGGATTGGTAAAGGGCAGAGAGCTCCAGTCCGACTCAGACGCTAGCAAGGTGGAGGTGGAGTACTGGTTTGGGCTGGTATCATCAAAGATGAGCTTGTGGGGCCTTTTCGGGTTGAGGATGGAGTCAAGCTCAACTCCCAGTCCTACTGCCAGTTTCTGGAAGACACCTTCTTCAAGCAGTGGTACAGGAAGAAGTCTGCATCCTTCAAGAAAAACATGATTTTCATGCAGGACAATGCTCCATCACACGCGTCCAAGTACTCCACAGCGTGGCTGGCAAGAAAGGGTATAAAAGAAGAAAATCTAATGATATGGCCTCCTTGTTCACCTGATCTGAACCCCATTGAGAACCTGTGGTCCATCATCAAATGTGCGATTTACAAGGAGGGAAAACAGTACACCTCTCTGAACAGTGTCTGGGAGGCTGTGGTTGCTGCTGCACGCAATGTTGATGGTGAACAGATCAAAACACTGACAGAATCCATGGATGGCAGGCTTTTGAGTGTCCTTGCAAAGAAAGGTGGCTATCTCGGTCACTGATTTGTTTTTGTTTGGTTTTTGAATGTCAGAAATGTATATTTGTGAATGTTGAGATGTTATATTGGTTTCACTGGTAAAAATAAATAATTGAAATGGGTATAAATTAGTTTTTTGTTAAGTTGCCTAATAATTATGCACAGTAATAGTCACCTGCACACACAGATATCCCCCTAAAATAGCTAAAACTAAAAACCACTTCCAAAAATATTCAGCTTTGATATTAATGAGTTTTTCATTGAGAACATGGTTGTTGTTTAATTATTAATGTTGTAAAATTAATCCTCAAAAATACAACTTGCCTAATAATTCTGCACTCCCTGTAATAGCGTAGTTCTAATCGGGCTCAGTGAGACCACATGCCCCCCCTGCACAACTGGGATTTAACCCACGGCTCGTGTCTTCTGCTGTTAGATCAGCATTAAAGAACTTTCTCAAATGCTGAGATATAATATACCATATATTATATATAACATATATAAGATTAATATAATATCAGATTTGTCTTATTTTAAACAAACACAAAAAAAAGAGATGAAAAATAAACAGAAGTAAGAAATGTACTTTTGCTATGGTTAAATACATGTTCAGTGATATCTTCCAAAGATTTTTACATTTTGGCGCATTTCTTTTCTCTCTAAATAATGTTGATGTGGCAACTGGTAAATACACTAAGGTTGGTCATCTGGCATGTGTGGAAAGGGTTAAACCATGCGTGTTACAACTAACCCGAGTTAGGTCGTGCCCGCGCTCCCCTATACAAAAACCATGTGGAGAGAGGAATAAGTCGGTTTCACTGAGAACTGCTCTTATGTTTACAGGATTGCACAAGCATGACCTGACTATCCAACAGGACAGAGCATCTGCTGACACAGGGGCATTGCCCAACACCCCGAGCACACACACCCCCTGCTGGTGACAACTGGACCTGCTAGAACTGCACTCCGTCCTCTACATGCTGAGAGAGTTGTGTTGTCTGTAATATTACTGTCATGATGTGCTGAACTCATTCATACAGTATATTTAAAAATACTGAATCTGTTCACGGCTTTCTCTTTTTATCATTGAAGCTTGAACTTGTCATACATTATTTTATAGATTCACAATGAACTTCTGTATGCTTTGCATTTATTATGAATAATTAATAATAATTATTATTAAAGAATATAAATGATGAGTTTTGCATTTGTTAAAGATATGATTTATATTAATCAATCATTTCGTTTTCAGGGATGACTGAGGTCTTTCTGCAGAAATGCCATGATAGTGGGCTTAACAGTTGTTGTGTTCTAAGTTGATTATTTGTTTGTTTGTGTGTTTTGTTTTAATTATGAGCCTTTATTTTTATGTTAGCTATATTTTTAACTGTCCTTTTGGTTTTCATACAGAGAAGTGTTTGTTCCATCTGCCCATGATCTCCACAGTAGTACAGCAGCCTACATCTGACATCAAACACATTTTGTGACAACATGAACGAGACAAATAATACGTTCATATATACAGTCAACTGGGAAACGGTTTACAACCTGTTACATTAATATTGTACCCTATAATGATTAATATCCACACCTGTTAGGAAATATGGTTGTCAATACAAACATTGAGTGAATGAAGCAAATTATTATAATTTTTTTATAAAGATAAAGATTAATACAAAGAAATGTGCATATGGCACTCACCTGAAGACGGTATGGGGCTGATAGTGTCACTGGCTTCACTCACTCCCACTTTACCCACTATCCTGTAGCGGATCAAGTACTGCTGTCCAAGCTTCAATCCAGTCAGAGTAAAGTCTTCATCAGGTGTGTTTATGACATGCCACTGTTCCCCATTCACCTGCTGGTACTCCACTCTGTACCGCACAGTTTCTCCAGTTGGGGACTTCTGCAGTTTCAGGGACACACTGCGCTCCAGGACCTCCTTCACTTCTGGAGGGGGAGGCTTTGACACGGGCTGGAACTGTGTTTCTGTCAGCAGCCCTTTTTCATACAGACGGATGGAGGAGCCTGGACTGGATGGATCGGGGATGGCAGAAATAATGAATTGGTATCTCTTTTCATCTTTATTAGCCTCTGAAAAACTTCTGAAAAGAGATAAGTTCTCTCTCATCTTTGAGATGACAGCAGTATCATTGAACCACTTTCTGTCAGATGCCTCAGAAACCATGCTTTGTTCCCCGTCTAGCTCTTTAAACTTGTCAGATTTCAGAAACTCTTTCAGGTTTGAAAGATACAGGTCTTCATACTTCAGAGATGTGAAGGTCAAGCACACCACAACATCAATATTAAGATTAAAGAAGATGATGTTGAGACGATCTGAGTCTTCAGTTGTGATTCCCTCCAGCATCTTCATGTGAGAACTCAAGAGGTCAAGTTCAGTCTGGGCACCATCTATCCACTGGTTAATCCTGACAGCTATAAAAGGGGAGCTGTAGTGGATCTTCAGGACGTCTTCCAGTGACTTCTCCTCCATCCCTCCTCCTCGTATAGCAGGCAAGACCCTGGCCACTGCTTTCAGGAGCATTGTCTTGTAAATGCTAAATGAGCTCTGAAATGAATGCAGCCGCTCTTTGATATCACTGAAAACATTCACCAGTGTTTTTCTGGACAGGTCGTTGCATGTCCTCTCTACTTCTCCCAGCTCCTCCATTATATCCTCAGTGTTGGAAACCAGACGTGTGGTGATTTCTCTCTCCAGCCGAGCTGCTGTTGTATTCAGTAGAGAAAGAGGATAGAGCCAGACTCTTATTGGAACTGCATTCTGTGGATTCTCCTTCAGGATAGAAGGGAGCTTCTTGTACACCTCCATGGCCTCAATGTAAGTGGTGGGGTTCTGCCCAAGACGGACGTCACCATAAAATGTGCAAGTAATGCTCTCAGCCTTTTGCTTATCACCATCTGTCATTTTTATCGTTCCTTTTCCCCTAATAGAAAATTGAGGGATCTTCTTGACCATGATATTCAGTTCTCCCTCAATCTCCTGCTTGTTTTCCTCTTCTGAAACTGTCCGATCAAACACCATGAAGGCCTGAGATCCGTACAGTACAGCCGTGACCACATGAGTTGCAGTTTTCTGGTCAAACACCTGAGGGTAGGTGATCTGGCCCAGCTGAGTCATAGTGAGCTGATCGAATCTGGAGGTTTCACTGTAAGACATTGTTACTCTGGACTGTTGGTTTGTGGATTTGGTGTCACGCAGAAACTTGGCAGATCCTCCCACCTCCACCAGCCCTGCTAAGAAGCTGGCCTTCAGGGAAGCACTTACATCCAGGAGACTGGCCTTACTAGAGAGAGAGTCGGAGCTACTGAACTTCAAATCTGTCTTGGGCTGTGGACGGGTGTCCAAATCTTCCCTCAGTGACTTCCTATCCCACAGAGTAACACCTGAAATGAGAAATGGCTTTAACAGTCACGAATGAGGACGCAATGCACTGTTGAAGAATCATGCAGGTTTTATCGTGCTGTTACACAAGCACTAGTGATGCAATATTTGGTGAAGAGGGGAAAATAAACTTTTATTTTTTTATTTTAGGTTGGTAAAGCACCTGGAATGAAGGAATCCTTGCGGAGGTCATACAGCATACCAGGAGACAGAGGTCTTCCTAGAGCTGCCACTTCAATGGGCTCTGATGTTAAGGCTGCAGTAAATAACAAATAAAAATTCATATTTATATATATTTATGACATATATGAACACAATTACATCTGGTGATAGTGAATAATTATGAGAATTATGAGAATACAGAGCTTACAATACAGAGATACTTTAGCTCATCCTGGGGTGATATTTCACTCAGTAACACTAGGCAGTTTTGATTTCTATGATGTTTAATGTTGATGATCGCTCTGTTTTACATAATACATGTGATTACATATGATATCAACGAAAAAAATGTTCAACTAAATATCCAAATAAAACTAATTAGTAAACTAAATTAACCATATAAACTAAATTACTGATCCAAAGCAATCTAATGCCCACATTGTCACTGCATGATAATTGAACTGAGCTGATGACATCACCGTTTTCTCCGGAGCGGCTGTATAGCCGAATCAAATTCTGTTGCATTATTTTCCTGTCTAACACTGTGAAGCTGCTTTGAAACAATCTGCATTGTAAAAAGCGCTATATAAATAAAGTTGACTTGACTTGACTTGATATCGTTTGTCTGCTTCTTCTTCCCCTGTGTTTTGATCAGGAGATTCTGTACTCTTTCAGAAGATGTGTAATAGCGCCCCCTACAGTATAACAGTGAAAACACGGAGAGCTGAAGAAATCCATTATAAAATAAAGATGCAAAGAGAATAGACAATTACAGAATCAAACTTTCAACCTTCCAGTCAGAATATATAAAATCATATAAAATGCTAGATTTGCATTTACAAATTCAACACATGCTCTTATCCAAAGCAACTTACATTAGAGTCTCTTACATCAATCTCCAGAGCGGACTGTGTTTGAACCCCCTATTCAGGCCCTACTCCTGCTCTGGGCAGAAACCAAACTGCTCTCCCAGAGGGCAATTCACATTCTGGGGCATGCAAATATGGGAGCAGATACCCTGTCAAGATGAGGGCCCGGGGAATGACAACTCCACCCACAGGTGCTGGATGCCAAGCTCCTGAGAGAGACCCATTCTTTCACAAATGTTTGCAGAAGCGTCTGCATGCCTAGTGCTTGATTTATACACCTGTGGCCATGAAGTGATTGGGGTCTGGTGACATAGTGTGACGTGTCACAGAGACCATAAATGGGCACGTATGTCACAGAATACCCAGATTCTAATTGTCTGAAGGAAGACCTTCTCTTGCTACGGCGATTCATGCAGTGAAGGGAAGAAGACTTGAAGTACAATCGGATAGCTGGTCATACAATTTTCTTGTGCAGGAATTTAAAACTGTGTCAACATCCTCAGTGAAGAGATTGGAATCTATGAGCTGTTATCTTTCACAGCTGTTTCACACAGCTTAACATCAGCGTAACTACACTGTCATTGCAGCTGCAGATGCGCGAGAGTGTTCACACTGGATGTGTTTGTACGGCGCCACAGCAGCTTAGTGCGCATTTCTTTACAAACACAACCAAGAAAACAGCTCAGATCACGTCGTTTCAGTCATACTTCGATATGTGTACAAGACAGCAAACAGATTAAAAAACCCCACACAGTCGGATTTGATTTGGGCAGTGCTAGAACATATATACACTATATTGCCAAAAGTGTTGGGACACCCCTCCAAATAATTGAATTCAGGTCAGAATTGGTGTGTTTTTTGGCACACATGCTTCAGACACCGGTTCTGCAGCAGGCATTCCCATAGCATCAATACCATGATGCAGCGTCTCGCTCCCCTCTTAGGGAACCGGGTTACATACGTAACCTGAGACAATCTGTCCTTCTAATGATTTTAAATCTGTCCCTGTGATATTGTTCATAGCACATTCCCATTTTGTAACATTTCAGTCTTACCTGGGTATTTTGTATTTCCTTTGGTGTCTTCATTTAAAACCTATTTTTGGAAGAATGGTTCATAAAATCATATACAAAGATTTTTTTATCCTTAATCTCATGAAATACATCTGTTTAAACGTCCACATTTTGTCTGAGGGAGTGCACTTACCTGTGCGTTCACCACAGCTAGGGTTGCCAACCATAAACATGCACAGCAGATCCAGCTCGGCTGCTTCAGGGGCATCATACGTG
Organism: Romanogobio albipinnatus; assembly: GCA_023566225.1. Classification (NCBI taxonomy): domain Eukaryota; kingdom Metazoa; phylum Chordata; class Actinopteri; order Cypriniformes; family Gobionidae; genus Romanogobio; species Romanogobio albipinnatus. The sequence goes on from JAKRKY010000053.1 coordinate 92,022, forward strand.
CCGCCATCTTGGAATCATCAACAAAAAAATCATCAACAACAGAAATTAATTACAATTTTTCTTCAAAAACAAAATTAATTTCCTATCATCACTGTAAAGCTGCTTTGAAGCATCTGTGTCGCTATATAAAAGAAGGGTACTTACATTTACATTTATGCATTTGGCAGACGCTTTTATCCAAAGTGACTTACATTACATTCAAAATAGACATTTTACATTTTTGTCAATTCTTGTTTTCCCTGGGAATGGAACCCATGACCTTGGCATTGCTAGCACCATGCTCTACTGTTTGAGCTACAGGAAAACTTGACTTGACATGTTAAGGATGGCCCTAAATGCTGTCAAATACTCAGCATTGGGTGGGGAATTCTGTAAAGCTTTACACAGGCATTGGCATTTTATTTCTAGTGATCCATATTTTTCTAGTGTATTTAAAGAAGGTCCTCGTTTGGTCTTCAAACGTCAAAGTAATTTGTGTGATGGTTGTAAAATCAGATTTTCCGTCTTGTAAGGTGAAAACTGGTATCTCGACTCTTCCTTCTGGTAATTATCGCTGTGGTAACTGTGCCCAGTGGACTTTTACACACTAATGTAAATCTTTCAGTCATCCACACACTGGTCGGAATATTTTGATACATGGGACGATTACTTGCTCATCCACACATGTGATTTATCTTATACACTGTCCATGCGGTCTCGCTTACGTTGGCAAAACTTCTAAATCATTACGTGTTGGCATTAGTGAACACTGACCCTAACCCACTGTAATGCTCAGATATAATGCACACACTAATATAATAGTTCAAATATAATATAATAGTTAAATACAGGGGCGTTTCTAGGATTTTCATTTTAGGGGGGATCAGCCCCCAGTGAGTATATGAAAAAAAAATTGGTAAGACTTTAGTTTAGGATCCAATTCTCACTATTAACTAGTAGCTTATTAGTATGCATATTAGGATATTGGCTGTGTATTATTACTTATACATATGAAGCAAATATGAATGCCTCATTCTGGATGACCATATTGAACATATTGTACATCCCTTAATCATACAATGTAGGCAGGTTTATAATCAATGAGATCCCAAACGTGAAGTTAGGGGGGTTTGGGGGGCATGACCCCTCGAGAAAATTTTGGCTTCTATGATCTGCATGTGCATTTTAAGATGTTCTGAACGCCAAAAATTTGATAACAATTGCTTGAAAACCATGTCAGTGGGCAGATATGACTGATAAAGTTTCACCATTTTTGTCAGTGAAGAAAGTAAACATATGTTTAACTGATATTTATATGTTTTATGAATCATTTTTGTAGACATGTTAATTTACTGAAGGCTAACAGGAAAGCTGGGTAGCCTAACTCAATTTATTAAATTAATTCACAATATGCCCACATTCATTACTAATCTTATGTCCAATACAGGCTGAAGAAAACTGAGCTTTTTTTATTTACTGAGAGCTACACATGGAATTATTACATTTACAATATGCACACATTTATTACTAATATTAATTTGTTAATATTTCTTGTTTGTTAATTAAATTATAAATTACATTACATAGGCCTATTTCAAATCAAAATGGCGAAATTAGACAAAAGTTTATTAATTTGCCTGAATATTTGTGTCATTTGTGTCATTGATTGGTTTTCTCAAATATTTTGACATTGACGAGTGGTGACAGACCAATGAGAGCTCAGATCAACACACACACCTCTGCTTCTGACGCTCTGCTCGCCGCCACAGCGGAATGAAGAACTCGCTGATTAACACAGATTAAAAGACGGGACAAACCGAAGCTTCCGGACAGTTTCCCTCCCATATGTTTGAAAGGTTCATCACACTTTTTTTAGGGGGGCTGGACAGAAGTTTAGGGGGGCTGAACAGAAGTTTAGGGGGGCTGGACAGAAGTTTAGGGGGGCTGGACAGAAGTTTAGGGGGGCTGGACAGAAGTTTAGGGGGGCTGAAGCCCAACACAACCCAACACAATATCACTGACACTGCATAAAATCCCATCTTACCTGGAGTCTCTGTTCTTGATATGGTGAGTCTGAAGCGGATCAGAAATCTGTAGTGATGTTTATAGTCCTGCTACTGAAGAAATGCCTCATGAAAACATGCGATGTTGGGAAATGTTGGGAAAGATTGGAGAGGGGAGGTGGCCAGTGGCCTGAGTCAATGCCCTTTGACCTTGAAATGCTTTCCTGGATATCCAGGGTTGCCAACTTTTAAATTCAGGTTGGAGTGAGAGTTTTTTCACAAATATCGTTTTCGAACGTATATAGCCTACTGTGCATTATATTTGCTTGCATTCATTACAAATCACTATTATTAACATTTTAAAATTTCACAAATAAGTATAAGCAGTTATGATCTGCAATACTTTTCACAATCAATAAATATTATTGAGCTAAAATATAGTCTATTTAATTTAAAAATAGTTAAGGTGTATGGTCACATTTGACCACCAATGAGTATGAATGTGAGCAATTAGTAAGAAATACCTGAGGGCTAAATACAAGAAAAACATTAATCTAACAATGTTGCATCTCCATGATACTTTAAATGGCGTAATAATCAATGCACACTATTCTGTACTGTTTAACAAATATTTCTGCAAACTCCTGTACAGTGAAGCTGTTGTGTATTCGCTTCAGCCATTCAAATGTATTGACACAGCGCTAGAAGTGTTGAGCGCTCCATGAGCCATGTGACTGCGTGACCCGAGTTCACAAGGGCTGATTTAGGACAGTGGACCTCGAGGACCAGAGTTGAAGAACCCAGAACACAGTCATGGACTATTTGCACTGAGCCTCGTGACATACCGTAAAACCTGCTTTCAGAACAGAAAGACATTGAGGGACCAGACTCCATGTTTCAATGAGCCATGTGTATAAAGTTTAACCCTCAACAAATAGTGAGCAACAAATCAGCAGACAGTCAGCAAACACACAACACACACATCCATGCAGTTGCAAGGGAAACACAGAATAGTTCAGACTTTCACAGTAGCATTTTGGGCCAAGAGCTCAGTCTTTGGAGTAGTGAGTGTGAGATGAACCGGGACTCGAGTGCAATGAAGTGAAATGAGCAATAGATGGAGAGGATGTTGTTTGCTAAATGAAGACAGTTAATCGCGTTTGGTCTAGATCCGGTTTATAGTTGAGCTGTTTCCTCATGCTTGCATGATAAACCCCCTCAAAATTTGAAGACCAAAAAAAGTGCATCCATCCATTATAAAAGTGCTCAACACGGCTCCAGGGGTTAATAAAGGCTGTCTGAAGCTATACACGATGGGTTTGTGTAAGAAAAATATTCATATTTAATACATTATAAAGTAAGATGCTTACGGTGGACCACCTTCTGTATTCAACTCACACAGAAAGTGTGACACTTCTCTCAGTTTAAAACGCTAATGTTACGTCCGGCATCATCAGCGTGCCAGTTATGCTTTCTTCAGAAGTTGAATACGGAAGGCAGTCCAGCAGAAGCTATACAATTTACTTTATAACGTGTTAAATATGGACATGTTTCTTACACAAACCCATTGATTGACTTCAGAAGGCCTTTATTAACCGCAGGAGTCTGAGCTGTTTCGGGCCCTTTAGAAGTTTTGACATGCTCTAACATTTGTGCAGTTTTCAGTTGCTTATAAACACATTAATGGCAGAAGTGTACACTGTATTCAGCTCAAACTGGCTACCATAACATGTGAGCAACATGTATGTACATGAATAATAATGTGATCACTCCTGAGAAACAAAAGACCTGCATAATAATGAGCTGCATAATAAATGACCTGAATAATAATGAGCTGCATAATAAATGACCTGAATAATAATGAGCTGCATAATAAATGAGCTGCATAATAAATGAGCTTCAGGTAGGCCTACTAGATTTTAGGTTTACTAGATAAGTACAGTAACAGTAAAAAAACTAAATGTTTTTTACTTAAAGATTTTACTTAAAGCAAGCTAAATCATCTGCCAAAGAAAGAAACAAGAAATGTTTTTGAAAGAAGAGCTAAACAATCAGTAATATTGTGACACTGAACATTGGCTCACTCATTTCAATGGCAAATATTTTCTGAATCATTTGTAAACGATCAAATACACACAATACTCAAATATCATTTCCAGCTTCAGTCAGAAACACGTGACATGCATGAGCCAGCGCTAAGCCTATTGTCTGCTATATTGGTATCAAATATACTAATATATTTATTATACCAGTCTATTATATTATATCAAATATATTAAAAACATTGATTCAAATTAAGATACAATTTATACAAAATTAAATTCAGTTTAAAGAAAGCAATTCACTTTCTAAAAAAACAAACAAAAAAACAACAACATAGGGTATATTTAAGCATCACTATGAAGCAAAATTCGTTTTAAAAACATTGATTAAAATTAAGATAGAATTTATAAAAAAGAAATTCACTGTAAAAAAGGCAATTAATACTCAAATATCATTTCCATCTTCAGTTCATTTATGAGCTGCGTTGCCTAAGGCTATTGTCTGTTATATTGACTTCTTATGAAATAAGAAGCAACTATATTAAAAAACATTGATTAAAATTAAGATATACAAAACGAAAACAGGCCAAATAAATCTTGTCTAAACAGTCTTTTTGCGTTTCATATTCACAGATGCAAACAGAATAAACGTGGCTAATTTGAGTCTCTTTGGCACTGATAAGAACAAAAGCGAACTGACTCAAGGGGGTTAGCCCACCAGAGCCGTGTGGAGGACGGTTATAATGGATGGATGTGCTTTTTTGGCTTCAAATTTTGGGCTGCCATTCACTGCCATTATAAAGCTTGGAAGAGCCAGGTCATTTATTAATATAACTCTGATTGTGTTCGTCTGAAAGAAGAAAATCATATACACCTAGGATGAATTGAGGGGAAGTAAATCATGGGGTCGTTTTCATTTTTGGGTGAACTAACCCTTTAGTAATTAAAATAAATCATTTTTAATCATTGGTCAAATATTAATGGATTTGATTTGTTTAATTTATGAATTGATATGTCTCTGTCTGGAATAGTGTTAGCCCATCTGCCAACACAAGACACATCCCTGTCCACATGCTGACCGGCCCACTGGCCCAACACCAGAAGCTTTGCTCTGCAGAGCAGTCATAGCTACAGAATATAGTGTTCATTGTCAAGACATCTTTATTTCTACATTACAGATTCATTCAAGACAGCTTCATAATCATAAACAGAACAATATCAGAAGACCACAGGAGATTAGAAGTTTGAAGTTAAATGGAAAGGCCAAATTACAGAAGAAATATAAGAATAAGAGAACTTATTTAGATTCTGATAATACTATTATCAGTATTTGCTTTGCATGCTGGGAAGATGGTCGCATGAACGTTTTTGTCCTCTCCTGATCAGTATAAATCCTCAAATAATTCTATATCTAGGTGTTTATATTGCCTAAATAAGTAATTCATTGACTATTTAAGATTGTGTCTTGACTTTTTGGGAATTTTGAACTGTTTGGAGTTAGGGTTAGGGTTAGGGTGAGGGTGAGGGTTAGGGTTAGGGTTAGGGTTAGGTTAGGTTAGGTTAGGGTTAGGGTTAGGGTTAGGGTTAGGTTAGGGTTAGGTTAGGTTAGGGTTAGGGTTAGGGTTAGGGTTAGGTTAGGTTAGGTTAGGGTTAGGGTTAGGTTAGGTTAGGTTAGGGTTAGGGTTAGGTTAGGTTAGGGTTAGGGTTAGGGTCATGGCTGATAATACGCGTCAGCGCAATAAGAAGGACGCCGACGGTGAACAGTCCGCAAAATGTTAAAATGGACAATATGCAGACCAAAATGGACAGCATGCAAGTCAAAATTGAAACACAGATGGATGTGAAAATAAACACACTCTGCGGAAGTTTGGAGAAATTACTTTCTGATGGACAAGCCGCGTTTAAATGTGAGCTGGAGAAGGGGGTCAACGAAATGCGCAGCAACTTGGATTTGGAAGTTATTATTTTAAGTTCCAGAATGGAAAGCATTGAAATAAAAATGAATACAATACAAGGCAAGCCCTTTGATCCAGACGTCTCTTTGGTTATTGTGTGAGGGTCTGCGCTGTGACCCGGTGCGTGTAAGGCCGAGAAGTCGACAACCAGTGCTGGTGAAAGCAGAGCTCGAGACAGTACACGACAAAGTGGCTGTGCTTCGTAGGAAGTCTAAGCTCAAGGATCACAACAACTACAGAAGAGTGTCTGTATCGTCTGCGAAATCGCCCTCTGAGTGGCTCATGGATTTCAATCTGCGAACTCTCCTCCGAGAGATCCCATCAGCAAAGGGTTACCATTTGGTGGGTAATGGGAGGCTGATTAAACGTTCGGAGAATGATGTGGAAAGAGAGCTACGAGATTAGTGCTGACTTTGTTTTGGTTCATTGGAACGTAAATGGATGGACGCCAAATAACTGTAAACTTAGAGCGCATCTTCTCCTTTCGCTGGAGCCAGATATAATGAGGCTCATCTATATCAGCTTTGAGCATGTGGTGTCACAATATTGGTGTATAGTAATCTCTTGTTATTTGTCCCCTGAAACCTCGACATGGGGTCGTAATGTGGATCTTTTCTTTGCTCATTTACTTTCATTAATATATGCGGCTGAGGCTGACTCTGTTTACATATGTGGAGATTAAAATAGTCACATCGCGCACCTCAAAGATTATGTTGAGGAGGATGATATTCCCTCCAGGGTGCTGTTGGATATAAGCTCAAACAAACATGGGGAAACGTTTATTGAATTTCTTAAAAATTCTAAATGTTGTGTTTTGAATGGAAGAGTAACCCCAGAAATGATCATTTTACTTCTATATCTGTCAGAGGTAAAGCTGTGGTTGATTATATTGTGACGCCACATGAAGATTTCAAGAGTTCAAGAGAGAGTTCAAGAGAGAGTTCAAGAGTTCAAGAGAGTTTTATTTGTCACATACACAGTTATATACAATATACAGCTGGCAGTGAAATGTGTTTTGGTGTTGTGCGAGTAACACCGAGTCGCCATCGCTCGGCGCCTTCTTGAGTTGGACAGAAAATACAGCATAACATGAGGATAGGTAGGGAGGGGTGAGGAGATGAAAAAAGGCAACCCCCAGACTATGCTCCTACGGGAGCACAGTTTGAGAACAGTAAAAAAACATCTCAGCAACATGAGCACACATTACAACATGAAACACGACTTGCAACAGGGGAGAGGAGTGGGGGGTTGAGGTGTCCCAGCACAGCCAGGCGTCCCGGTCCTGCAGCCGTTTCAGGCGCTGGTCACAGACCCGCTTGTCAGACTGGGGGTACAAAGCGGCGAAGGTGAGAGATGGGTGTGTGCATAAGTGTGTGTGTGTCTGTAAAGTTCATGTGCATGTTTGTGTAGGCCTGGAGAGTCACGCCTGGCACCGTAATCTCGGTGCTCCAGTCCGCAAGTTGCTGTGGAGACAACCTTGATCAGATCCCAGTCCGAGTCAGCAGGTGGTTGGGGGAGTGCAAGAGCGTCTTCCTGCAGTGCTCTTCTGGGGGAGTTATTGTCTCAGCAGCGGCCTTGGCCAAGACCGTGCTGGTTGAGGGAGCCGAAAGCAGATAAGATTGGAATTTGTTTGGTCTGGGAGCGAGTAGCCACAATTTATGATTACTCTCTTAGTTCGTTCTGGTCTCTGAAACCATTTTGCAGAGCAGTGAGCTTTTCCGTGATGATATCCATCTTGCGTTGCAACTCCATTATGTTATCCATGTTGCGGTTAGTAGTCCCAGTTTGAGAGATGACCGCTCTGCCCACTGCTTCAATCATGACGGGCAGCCTTGTGGAGCTTTGAACAGCTATCACCGCTTCCTGAATTCTTCGATATCCCAGGGCAATGCCTGATCCAATCAGCAGAAACCCTGTTACCATGAAACCGAATAGGTAGATGTCTTCAATGTCCTCTACGGAAAGTGCCGCTAGACACACAACATGCCACCTCTCCCACGCGTCCATCGTGTAGCCAGCAGCAAACGTTCCGGCAGGGCAGTCAGGTTCCCCCGAACCCAAGCTTCTCGTCGAGAAGATGGTGTCAATTGCGTTGAGAGACCAGTTGATCAAATCCATAATTTTTAGTTCGAGAGCAGTGCGTGGAGAGTCTCTCAAGTTTAAGACAGTAGACTAGACGAGACGAGAGAAGCAAGCAGGAGAGGAGGGAGGAGGAAGACGAGAGGAGAGAGGAGAGAATGCGACCGCCTTCGCTGAGAGCCAGAGGGAAGAGAAGAGATTTAAATACCTGTGTAAAATTGAAAGTTTTCTTTGGGTCTAGTAGGAAAAATGAGCAGCAGGCGATAAACCTGATAGATCATAGAAGAAGGCTCCCTGATCATTCTGTGCTATATTTACGTTTTAAAATACAAGAGGCAGGCCATACAAAAAGCATATATTTTGGTTAGAAAAGTAAAAGTCCAATGAGAATGTTGCATGATCATTTTCTGGAGTCTGAGGTCTGCTATAAAGCTCTGAATGATATTGCAGACCAATTAGAGAATGGGGAAAAACTGAGGAACATGGGAATCATTGCTATGAAGGGCTTTGTACATTTACATTTATGCATTTGGCAGACACTTTTATCCAAAGCGACTTACATTGCATTCAAGGTACACATTTTACATTTCTGTCAGTTCTTGTTTTCCCTGGGAATCGAACCCATGACCATGACCTTGCTAGCGCCATGCTCTACTGTTTGAGCTATTGGAAAGCTTTGTACCCAGCTAACAAAAATTTGTTGTCAGAACGTTTGGTTAACATTCCCTTTAAGTTATGAAAACGTTATTTGGGAATGTTTTGTACACATTGAAAACGCCCAGTTTTTTTAATGTGTTAAGAAAGTTTTTTGTGGGGTCTCTGCGAACGTTACAGGAACAACCCATTCAAGCATTTTGAAAACATTACGAAAACGTTATTACGGAATGTTCTTTAAATGTTTAAAATGTGTGTTTTTTCCATGTATTAAGGTATTTTTCTAGGTTTATGTAAAAGTTAAAGCAACATTCAATTCTGTCATCTTGAGAATGTGAGGAAAAACACATATAAACGTTCCTCACACACTGCCCTGGGAACATTTGTTTTAAAGAAATATCAATTCAAACAATAACATTTGATAAAACATTACTACTTATATTTGTCAACACCAAAAACTGTAAGACACTACACAAATTTTTTCATATTTTAATATATTTTCAAATTTTATTTGTCAACCTTTTGCCAAGGATAAGTGCATTGGCCGCCCTAGCAGTAAACCTGTGTACTCCAAGAAAATCTCTCATAGCTCATTCCCCTTCGAGGGAACTCGCACTGCGTCGTCGAATGACGACACTCTGGGAACGAACTACCCACCATGCCACACTGCAATCGCGCTCGAGAGATGCCTGAGAGAGAACCACAGTGGACAGTGGGACGTCTCTCGAGACGCAAATATATCCACTCCCACTGGGCCGAATCTCTCGCACATGGCCTCCACCACCTCTAGGTGATTTCGCCACTCCCCGAGCCTCAGCCCCTGCCTCGACAGGACATCTGCTCCCTGATTTTGGTCCCCGGGGACATACATCGCTCTGAGAAACGACGGTTTCCCCTGGAACCACAGGAGGGTCTGGTGAGCCAATCTGCATAGAGGGAGCGACCTCAGATCCCCCTGATGATTCAGATACGAAACTACAGACGTATTGTCTGATCGTATCAGGACATGGCGGCCGCGGAGGTCCAGGAAAAAGCTCCTCAGAGCTTTGTAGACTGCCAGCATTTCCAGGCAATTTACATGCCAGGAGGAATGCTGGGTCTCCCACAGACTTCTTGCAAAACGGCCGTCCATGACCACGCCCCAACCAGTGAGGGAGGCATCATGCTGCACTCACAACACCACTGTAATGGACCAGTGTAATATCCAAGCATGATAGAATACCCCTATTCACATCTATTCTTGTACCCTGTCCATTATTAAGGCATACCAATACTCTTTCTTCCATAATATCTTCCATTATGTTCCCATTACTATCTGTATGCTTACTACCCCAAAGGCTGTTATGCGCATTAAAATCTCCACACCATATTTCTTTCCTGTATACACTCCCTGCCATCTCTTTTAATTTGTCAATAATTAATTTTTTGCATGGGTTATAGAAATTGATTAACTTAATATGACCCTCTTTCCTTGGACTACATATCTCGACCATAATACATTCCATATCCTCTGGACAAGGGAGCTCTCTAAATGCCAGCCCATCCTTGAGAAAGGTAGCACACCCTCCACCATTTTGATTGTTAGGCCTATCATTTCTTATAGAAGTAAACCCTGGTATAACAAAGTCCAAATGTGGTTGTAACCAAGTTTCTTGTACACATACTACATCTGGAACTACATCTAATTCATAAATATATTTTTTAAATTCTTGACCATTAGCTATGAGGCTTCTGGCGTTCCACTGTAGTATGTGCATTACCATAATTAGTGTTCTAACCCTCAGTTTGTGCATTTTCCCCATTTCCAAGTACTGTTAACAATTCATGTATCTGATCTGCCTTAACATCTATATCAAGAAATCTTTCTGCTGCCTCCACAATAGCCTTGATTCTATCACTTTTCTTTTTCAACTGTGATGCAACATTTATAGTGTGACAAATGAAAACCACAAAGTTTATCTTCTTAACTGCCAATGTTTCCTTAGCAACTTCACACTTGTGATCACATGTAGCCGGAGTATGAACAAGAGTCTGCCTTTGTGTTTGGTTAACTGCTACTATGTTTCTTTGAACCATTCCACTGGGGCTTTTATTTGATGCCGTTTCTCTCACTGTTTTTAGTGCTTCTGCATAAGACACTTTACTTATTATCTTCACCCTCTGGGCTTCTCTGGCTTCTCTTTGTACTTCACATCCTCCAAACGCAGCACTATGCTCACCACCACAGTTACAGCATTTAATCTTCGTATCCTTTTCACATTTACCGTACTCATGCTGACCACCACATCTAGCACACCTCAACTTTCCTTTGCATTGCTGTGCTGTATGTCCCATTCTTTGACATTTATAGCATCGAATAGGTTTGGGAATATACTCTCTCACACTAATTCATGTACCCTATTTGCACTGATTTAGGTAGAGTTTTCTCAAATTGCACTACAACCGATAGTGTTTCCTTTAATGATCCATCTCGTTTACTTTTAAGCCGTGTGGCTTCAATCACTTTACCTCCCTGAATCTCATTTTTTACATCTTCCATTGACATACTCAATGGTACACCTGAGATAACTCCTCTCACTTTTGTCATTGCCCCTGGTATATGTGCTTTCATTCTTTCCCCCTGCAGTGAGGACATTTTCAGTATCTTTTCTTGTTGTTGTTTGCTAGTTGCATGTATCAGTATTCTTTTATTGCTCATAAACCTAGCAAATGTAATTTTACCAATCTCTTTTTCAATTGCCTTAGTAAGTTTGATCGGGTGGTAATGTCCACCATCCTGATTAAACTCTATAATAACTTTCCACATGTTTCCTTGACCACTCTCCATGTTATCAGTTTTCTGTTTCTCAGACTAATTAGATCTCAGTTTCTTGCTTGTACTTCCCTCGCCAGTCTCGCTATACTCCGACCAACTTTTCCCTCTATTTCTTGCTTTTAAAGCCCTTTTCAATCTTGCTGTTTTGGGAATCGTCCAATCCATTTCATCTCCATCTGAACTAGTTGACATGATATACAGTCACAGTACAGTTTATGCAAATCCGCCAAAACACTTGCTCAACCAGCGATCCTACCGCGTTTCACTTCCGCTCGACCCTCCAGAACTTTCGACCGTCCTCCGCACTGGACTCCAAACACAAGGAGATTAAATAGGGAACAAACAAAAGAGGGTAACGAGGGAAGACAGGTGGGGCAAAGGAACCAATAATCAGGAAACAAGGTGGGCGGGGTTAGACAATGGACACGAGCACATGGCACAAAGAAACACTTAACAAGACATGTGCTCACACCAAACATGACATGAACATGCAGCTAATGAAAACTCATCAGCTGGCATGTTCACACAAAACATGACGTAGCACGTAGCCAGTGAAAAACACCAACCACGTGCTACACAACATAAGACAAAACATAACATGAAAGCACACGGCCGATGTAAACATGAACCGTGTGCTACACAGACAGAAGAGCACACGCTCACGTGACAAGACAGAGTGACAAAACAAACACGGAGCATGAATGTCCGAATCCCAACACAAAACTGAAACCCAAACTAGACCGAAGTGCTGGGATCCGAACACCATGCCCGCACACAAAACACAAGGACAGAAAAGCACGCAGCTTGAGCATGCTCAAAGCTGTGCGCTCACACAAGACAAACAATACAGGAGTGTCAGGGCTCTGTCACAAAACCATGAATAAACTAGACCGAAGTGACAGAACCCTGACACTACCCCCCATCAAAAGGGACACCACCTGGCGTCCCTAACGAGGGACACCAAAACAAGACTGGAACAAGATAACACGACAGATAGACAGACCGAAACACAAGACAGGACAATCAAAACACAGAGACAAAGAGGGGAGGGAGGGAGGGGAGCCAAGTCAGAGCCAGCAGGACAGAGCAGAACGTCTCTAGCAAAGACCAGGGAGGGACGGGAGGGTTGAGCCAGGGAGGCTCAGGCGAGTCTGGAGTCCCGGCAGAAGGCCAGGGCGGAGCAGGAGGGACGCACCATGGTGACTCCAGCCAATCAGGGTCCCCGGCAGATGACCAGGGCGGTGCCGGAGGGACAGTCCAGGCGGGCTCCAGTGCATCTGGAGTCCTGGCAGAGGGCCAGGGCAGGACCGGAGGGACAGGGCAGGGTGCCTCCGGCAGATCTGGAGTCCTGGCAGAGGGCCAGGGTGGGTTTGGATGCTTGATTAGGGCCAGCTGAGCAGGAGGCTTGAACGAGACCGGCAACACAGGAAACTTGAGCGAGATCAGCAGAGCAGGAGAACTATGTGGGGTTGGCAGGACAGGCAGATCAGACCAGACTGGAATCAGGGTGAGGAAGGGAAAGCTCAAAGACGAAAGCTCCAAGGGAAGCATGGCCAATGCAGTGGGCACAGGGAAAAGTGTTCTCTGGGACAGCAGTCTCTGGTACGGCCTCTGTGGCTGAGAGAATAAGCGGCTCTGGGGGGACCTCCTTGGCCAAGGCTGACTCTGGGGACTTGGGTGCTTGAGCTGATGAAGTCAGAAGGGATATTTGTGTGGCCCAGACACACAGAAGGGCAAAGGCATAACAGGATAGAGTGGCTTCAACAGCCTCCGTCGCCATATCACGGAGAGCGGGTTGCTTGGTGACAGCCTCTATGACCATATCAGGGAGAGCAGGCTGCTCGGTGCCGGCCTCCAGGCAGGCAGTGGGCTCTGGGTGGCAGACTGATCCAGAGTCAAGAGAATCCCTGTGCTTATTCCAGGCTCGCAGGACAGCCAAAGCATAAAAGGCAAACACAGCCCTCTTGGCCATGGCAGGACTGACAGGGAAAGTTTCTGTGGCTGTGACAGGGAGAGGGTGTGGCTCAGACATGACATCTGTGGCTTTGACAGGGGAAGCGGGCTGCTCTGGGACCCCTGGGCTTGGGAGCTCAACAGCTGTGTCCTCCTGGACCACCAGACTCGAGACCACCAAAGTCAGGTCCTCCTGGACCACTGGACATGGGACCACTGAAGTCGGGTCCTCCTGGACCACCGGACTTGGGAGCTTAGGACTTGAGTCCTTGAGAGCCATTGAAATTGGCTGAGCGACAGGAGCCCTCCTTCTCCTGCGCTTACGAGGGTGAGGCGATGTGGGGACAACCGCCTCTGGGGGAGCTGCAGCCTCTTTAGCCGCCTCTGGGGGAGCTGCAGCCTCTTCGGCCGTCTCTGGGGGAGCTGCAGTGCTGACGGCTGCCTCTGGGGTAACTGCAGCGATCACAGGCACCTCTGGAAAAAGTGCAGCAGTCCCAACTGCCACGGGAAAGGCTGCAGTGTGTTCTACCACCTCTGGGTAGGGGGCAGATGAGGTGGACCCGTTCTTCCTCCTCCCTCTCCCCGAAGGGGTCATCGGAGGACTGGGGACATGACCATTTGTGAGGAAAAGTGGGGAAGGACCAAGAGGTGGAAGGCCACCCTCTTCTCCACGGTGGTATACATACCCCACAAACTGCCAGAAAGACAATATCCCCAGCATTGCCATCTCCCAGGCTTTGACAGGCTCATTAAGGCTGCTGTTAAAAATGTCCTTGAGCACTGCATCACCGATGTTGAGCCCCTCCGCTGCAAACACGAACTGGTAAGCAAACTCCTTCACGCTGGCTCCCCCTTGCCGAAGAGAGTGGAGTTTGCTACATTGGTCTGCCATCTGATGAGCGGAAGGGCAGGGAGATGGGAAAAGGAAGATACCCATTTCTCTGCTGAGTCCTCCTTTGGCGGAATCGTTCTGTCAGGGTTGGTGAAGGGAAAGGAGCGAGGACTCAAGGATGCAGAGGAAAGGGCTTTTTAATGATAATAAAACAAATAAACAAGACAAAACAAAACTACCCCGAGGGGGAAAAACAGACTTGAATTGACTTTACTTGGCTTGGCATGACTTGACGGGAGCAGGGAAACAAGAGGTACATTCAACGACGATTCCGCACTGGACTGCAAACACAAGGAGATTAAATAGGGAACAAACAAAAGAGGGTAACGAGGGAAGACAGGTGGGGCAAATGAACCAATAATCAGGAAACAAGGTGGGCGGGGTTAGACAATGGACACGAGCACATGGCACAAAGAAACACTTAACAAGACATGTGCTCACACCAAACATGACATGAACATGCAGCTAATGAAAACTCATCAGCTGGCATGTTCACACAAAACATGACAACATGACGTAGCACGTAGCCAGTGAAAAACACCAACCACGTGCTACACAACATAAGACAAAACATAACATGAAAGCACACGGCCGATGTAAACATGAACCGTGTGCTACACAGACAGAAGAGCACACGCTCACGTGACAAGACAGAGTGACAAAACAAACACGCGGAGCATGAATGTCCGAATCCCAACACAAAACTGAAACCCAAACTAGACCGAAGTGCTGGGATCCGAACACCATGCCCGCACACAAAACACAAGGACAGAAAAGCACGCAGCTTGAGCATGCTCAAAGCTGTGCGCTCACACAAGACAAGACAAACAATACAGGAGTGTCAGGGCTCTGTCACAAAACCATGAATAAACTAGACCGAAGTGACAGAACCCTGACAAAAAGTGGTTTTGCACCCCTCTGCTATGCAATTTCCACCCGCTGCTCTCCTAGTGGCAACTTTCCTTGTGTTTATTTTTGTCACAAAAGGACAGAGTACGGCTGGAGCGAGATTATTTATACATTTAAAAATCAGCTTAAGAAAACTTGATAAAAAAAGAACTTGATAAAACTGTCAAAATGTAAAAGCTTATACTTCTGTACAATCAAACAGTGATGCCACATAATTGGTTTCTGATCCATTATTTCCAGTGCTTGTTTGTGTAATGATATGATGGGTTTGACTGTTGTCTGGGAAGCTTGGCCCCATACAGTAACACCATACGATAAATGAGAGAGTATCATAGTATGAAAAAACAGTAAATCTGCTTTGACAGGTATATGATACCTAATCAATCTAAAACAGTTTAGATTTGTCCGGACAGTCTTACAGAGTTTATTAATATGTGCATTGAATTTGCGTTGGGAGTCCAAAATAATACCTACAAATTTAAATTCCTCAACTTCCTCTATGGCTTCTTGATCTATTTTAATAAAACATTTAGCTTTTCTTCTAATTGAGAAGCACATATATACAGTCTTTTTGACGTTAAGCGTCAGATGATTTTCTTTAAGCCATTGGGATATATACCCTCCATTTCCTTGGTCAGGGTCTCTGCCACTATAGTTGGTGTCCTAGCTGATGCATAAATTACTGTATCGTCAGCATACATTTGACAGTTAGCTGACTGACAGCATGTAGGTAAATCATTTATATATAGACTAAAGAGCAGAGGCACCAAAATGGAGCCCTGTGGAATACCCATTGTGGAGTTAAGTGTTTATTTTAACACGTTGCTCCCTATGCTCCAGATATGATGCAAACCAGCCAGCATGTTCAGAGAAGTTGAAGATGGCAAGTTTATTCAAGAGTATGGTGTGGTTCATGGTGTCAAAGGCCTTTTTTAGGTCTATAAACACAGCTCCCACAACATTACCCTTGTCCAGCTTACTCTTAATGTTCTCGGTAAGGTAGCAATTAGCCATTTCTGTAGAATACCCAAACTGTTTAGAATTGATAAGTTTATTACCTTCAAGATGTTCTATTAACTGTTCTATGATCATTTTCTCAAAAATTTTGGATAAAGCCGACAGTATTGAGATTGGCCTGTAGTTGCTTGCTTGATTCTTTACGCCAGCCTTGAAAATCTGTGTAATGATGGCTTGTTTCCAACTTTGTGGGAATTTGCCTACTCTGATGGAAAGGTTTACAAGATGGGTTACTGGTTTAATCAAGGCAGAGCAGTAAGTTTTAATAAAAGCAGTGTCCAACCCAAATATATCCTTTGCCTTAGATTTATTTAATCTATTAATCATTTTAAGAACTTTATCCTGACTAACCTCTTTAATTTGAAAAAGATCTGATTGGTCAGACTTTGTGGTCTGTGATAGGGTTGCTGGTTCAAAAGTCTCAGCAAGCTCCTCCACAGACTGAATAAAGAAATTATTAAATGCATTTAATTCAATAACTGAATTGTTAGTGCTGATAACTCCATTCACGTCCAACTCAGCTATTGTTTTTTGTTGACTAGGCTTAAGGCTATTCTAGTAAGGCTATTAAAGTGCTTCCAAAGGGATGCACTATTTCCTTCCAATTCCTCAATCGATTGCATAAAATAGGCTGTCTTTGCCTTACGCAGTTCTGTGACTACTGCATTTCTCAATCCTTTAAAGATGAGAAAATCGGTATTTGTTTTGGAGAGCAGAGATTTTTTCAATGCATAGCCTCTTTTTTCATTAGCTGACGAATGTCATTGTGCAGCCATGGTAGGGAGGCTTTTCATTGCGTGCCTTTTGAATGTCTTACTGTATTTTCCAATCAGATTTGTGAGGTTTTTCATCAAGGAGTTACAACAATTTTCTAAATCATTTGAATGAAAAACATTATTCCAATCTAGATTATCTAAATCATTTTTAACAACGTATTTTTGGGGAAACCCATGTTCCCTGGCTTACTTTCGTTCATTAATTTGGGTAAACGCTGTTTAGTGAGTTTCCGTACAATCATGGTCATATTGTGATCAGAGAGCCCTGTTAGTAAATTATAAGTTCTGATGATTCTCTGTGGTTTGTTAGTGACTATCAGATCTTTACTCGCTCGTGTAATCCTTGTTGGACCTTTAATCATCTGATGAAGATTATGTTTTGACAACAGTCTGTTTAATTTTTTACTACGGCTTTTCTCTAGCCAGTTAATATTAAAATCACCAAGAAAAACAGAGTCGGTGCGAGTATTTACATATTTAAAAATGTTGTCTAAATTCTCATAAAATGAAACATCATGTGATGGTGGGTTATACAGCACTATAATGTTAAATTTCATCCTAGAGGATAATACAACATTTAAAGCCAAACATTCTAATGGTGTATCCAGTTCAGTTTCATTACATTTCAGAGTATCTCTAACGTAGAAAAGTACCCCCCCCCCCCCCACACACACACACCTTTTTTAGATGTTCTATCCTTTCTATAACATGTGTACATGTGTAACCAGGGATATCAGTCATAGCCATGGTCTGGATATTACTATTCAGCCAAGTTTCGCTCAACGCTAAAAAAATCTAAATTAGAGTCAGTTAACAGATGTTGGATCTGATCCCATTTAGGCAATATACTCCGAATGTTCAAATGTCCACCTAGAATACCCTTAGGTTTAGAAATAGGCTCCCATATTACCCGTGCGTGATTTACAGTCTAAAAAAATCTGAATTCTCGTTGCTTCCTTACTGATTGGACTCCGTCACGTATGGAATTCCTGTTACTTCGACGATGACTTCCGTCCCTCCGGAGGTCAGCCGCTGCACGCGTGATCCACCCGCCGTTGCACCCTCCAGCAGGAAATGGGCCTGGATTCAATTGTACGTCCCCAGACAGCAACATCAAAGTCAAGAGAACACCAAAATCACGCCAATTACATCCTCTCTGATAATCCCGCTTTCTCAGCGTGCCACGATGGGTGAGTTCAGTTTGTTTGGTTTTCAAGCAGATGGCAATGTTGTTTTGTTTGCTCGACGTGCCACGACGTAGGTGATCAGATTGTTTGGTGATCGAGTAGATGACAAGGTATCCATGTCCGAAAAAATTTAATCTCGGTAATCCATTCAAATTTACTGACTGATGGCTGTCAGCCTGAGACATCTGTTTGTTTGCGCTTAGGTGTTGTCCAAGTGGCAACAACAGAAGCCAACAGCAAAGCAGAAATAAACAAACATTTCCTTTATCTCTAAAGTTGTTATTTAACTGGTTTCTTTGTTTTGTTCTTAAACCAGTAACTATTTGAGAAAATGAATTAGAAAGTATTGGAGTGGAGCCTGACAAACCACCCAACACATCTGCCGCCATTACCACAATTAACTAAACCAATCTGATTGGCGTGCGTGATGACGTCACTGTGACGGCATACCCGGAAGTATAAAAGGGGAGCCGGCACATTGAAACGGCAGCTATTGCTCTGAAGCATGCGCTCCAGGCGTGCCGAGGTGTGGTGACGCGACACAGTGCTCGTTCCCTTCTCAGGGAACAAGGGTTACAGACGTAACCCGAGCCGTTCCCTTTCGAGGGAACTCTCACTGCGTCGGAACGACACTTTGGGGAACGAGTACCCACTAGCCCACATCGAGGGTAGCGCCTGCCCTAGTGTGACGCCGGAGACCGGGCACAACTAGAACTTGAGTACCCTCCCGCCAGGCGCCGTAGGGAGATACTTCTCCACTCCATCTCTTTCCGCGCCCCAGCCGGTGAGGGAGGCGTCTGTTGAAATGGATTTCCGGCAACAGGACGCTCCCAACACTGGCCCCTGGGACAGAAACCAAGGTTTCTTCTATATGACTAGGGAACGAAGGCATCTGCGCGTTACCCTGATCATACGGAAAGGATTCCCTCTGGGGGAAAACCCCTTGGTTTTCAGCCACCACTGTAGAGGTCTCATGTGCAGCAGGCCAAAAGGTATCACGTTGGACGCTGCTGCCATGTGCCACAGCACTCTCTGAAAGTGCTTCACAGTGATGCTGTGGCCTAGCCTTATTCCTGAGACCATCACCAGTATGGTCTCGACTCGCGCGGGAGACAATTGTGCCCGCATCGTCGTCGAGTCCCATACGATCCCTAGGAACCTAGTCCTCCGGGACAGCGTCAACACACTCTTCGTTGCGTTGAGTCTCAGCCCCAAGCGCCTTATGTGGGCCAGAACGACACCTCGATGCCGAACCGCCATTTTGTACGACTGGGCCGATATGAGCCAGTCGTCGATATAATTCAGCACACGGATGCCCTGAAGTCTCAATGGAGCCAGAGCTGCATCCATGCACTTCGTGAATGTGCGTGGGGAAAGAGCTAGACCGAAGGGAAGCACTCGATATTGGTACGCCTCGCCCCCGAAAGCGAACCTCAAGAACTTCCTGTGACATGGAAGGATGGAGATATGGAAGTATGCGTCCTTCAGATCTATCGTGAAGAACCAGTCCTCAGGCTGGATCTGACTCACGATGATGGGAACCGTGAGCATTTTGAATCTGAATCTCCTCAGAGACCGATTCAAATACCTCAGGTCTTTAATCGGACGTGCAAAGCGGTCGTCCATGACCGCGCCCCAACCAGTGAGGGAGACGTCTGTTGAAACGGATCTCTGGCAACAGGACACTGCCAACACTGGCCCCTGGGACAGAAACCAAAGTTTCTTCCATATGACTAGGGAACGAAGGCATCTGCGCGTTACCCTGATCATACAGAAAGAATTCCTTCTGGGGGAAAACCCCTTGGTTTTCAGCCACCACTGTAGGGGTCTCGTGCAGCAGGCCAAAAGGTATCACGTTGGACGCTGCTACCATGTGCCCCAACACTCCATCCTCTACAGTACGCAGGACCCATGTAGAAATATTCGGAAGGCATTTCCATGCGCCGAGATAATCTACTGAGGGAACCAGCCTCTCGAGGCTGGCGTCGGGTGTTACACGAGCCTCGTCCCCAACCCCCTGAAGCGGATGACCGGCAGGAAGTGGTTGGGAACGATTCTCTGTGTGCGGACGCGCAAGCTGCCCAGCCGCAGGTCTTTCCAGAGGCGGCTAGAGCAGCATGCGTTCTTGGGAAATCGATGTGGCCCGAAGCGTCATAGACGGCGGGATTACCACACCGATTTTCCCGGAGCGCCGCAGAGGAAGCAACCTCGGTTGCCCCTCTGCGGGGGGGACCGCTCTTGGTAGTCCAGCCAAAGCTAGGACTTCTTCCCGGCAGCCTTCCGCCCTGGAGTACGCTCCTCAGATCGCCTACAGGAGCGACTGCTGGTGAGAACGCCGCCTCTGTTGCCAAGCTCCCGGAGGAGGGGCTCTAGAGGCCACGCTCTCCATCTGCACCCGTCGGTGCGAGGAGCTGGCAGACGGCTGAGGCTGCCCCCTAGGGGCCGCCTTCCCAGGCTCTGAGTGGCGAGGGAGGTACTGGCGGAAGGCTGCTGACTGCCTCTTCGCCTCCTGGTATCCGGTGACAACGGTCTCAACCACGTCACCAGATAGACCAGAAGGCGAAATCGGGGAGTCTAGGAGGAAGGACTTATCCTTCTCCCTCATCCCCGACAGATTCAGCCAGAGATGTCTCTCCATAGTCACCATGGAAGCCATGGACCGGCCGATGACACGGGCCGTCTCCCTGGTGATGAGGAGAGACAAATCTGCAGCCCTCCGTAGTTCCAGCACATCCTCCGGAGAGGGACCGTCGCCCTCATCGAGCTCTTTCAGGAGGTCAGCCTGGTAGGCCTGCAAGATAGATAATGTGTGCAGGGAACTACCAGCCCGCCCAGCCGTCCTATAAGCTTTGGTTTGGTGGGCAGCGCTGGGGTCTTTAGGGACGACGCAGAATCGGGCGAAAGATAGCTCGTGAGAGCCTCTTCCACCCGAGGCATCGTCCCATAGCCCGCCTCGCGTGTCCCCAGAACATTGGAATAATCCAATACCGGCGAAACACGCAAGGAATAGGGCTTCCTCCAAGATCTACACACCTCGGTGTGTAGATCCAGGAAGAATGGTAACCCCTGCGAGGTGTTTGGACCCGGCGAGAAAGAAATCGGTCGTCCAGCCTACTGGGTGACTAAATTTCCGGCACTTCCTGGGGCCAAGTGATGTTCAACTTGGCCACCGCACGAGTCAACACCTCAATCAGCTCCTCTTGGGCGGGTGGATGAAGCGATGAAACACTTTCTGCTTCTCCACCCGCCCCGATGCCAAACTCATCCGGCTCCTCGGAACCGGAGAGAATAAGCATCGGATCCTCAACCCCGGGGGAAGAAGCCGCAGCGCGGGCTTCCACACGGGGAGGAAGATCCTCAGAACTGTCAGACGAGGATTGGTAAAGTGCCGCTGCAGTCCCAAATCCCGCTGACAAGGCCTTCTGTGAACCCCATGATCTGCGACGCCTCAGCGACTGCAGGTCCAGAACCATGGGGCTCACGAGGCTGGCCGGCCTCATCGAACACGGCCAGCCGAGAGTGGAGCAGTCTGAGTGTGAGCAGCTCACAATGAGAGCCGCCCGAGCATGCTCAACACCCAGATACTGCACACAAAGCAGGTGTGTACCCGAGCCCGAAATGTAGCGGGGACAAGGATGCACACACTGCTTAAACACTCTCACATTCTCCATCATTCACACACTTTTGCTTTCACAACTGGACAAACAACAGTAAATAGACAGACAGTTTCAACAGCAATAACTGCCGTTTCAATGCGCCGGCTCCCCTTTTATACATCCGGGTATGCCGTCACAATGACGTCATCACGCACGCCAATCAGATTGGTTTAGTTTCTATACGGACTTCAGATTCGCTAATGCTTAGGGAGTATCCCCAAAGTGTCGTTCCGACGCAGTGAGAGTTCCCTCGAAAGGGAACCATAAGTGTTTTAGAAAAATACATTTTTAAAACTCTCAAGATTCAAAACACATTTACATCACAAATCACAGCATGCTGACGTTGAGCCCATATTTGACTGCTTTGACAGAAACAATGGTTTGCACTGCTTTGGAAGACATTGATTCACTGACTGTGGTCATATGGATTACCGTTATGTTCACTTTATTCGGTTTTTGAGCTATCCTCTTACGTGAACTCAGAGATGGAGTATTTTTCTTAAAATCTCTCTGTTCAAAAGAAAAGAAGGTTATATTCATCTTGGATGGTATGAGGGTAAGTAAATTATGAGATAATTATCTCTAAGTTAACTAGCTTAAGTGAATCTGCCTTCGTGTGATTCCATTATCCCTCTATTTTAAGTGAAAATGCAGTGCAGAAGTATAAAAAAGGCTATTTCTACCTCTCCTGCATTTTCAGTCTCTTAACAGTACTGTCTAAAACATATGCCCAATAAATATATTTACAATCAAACATACCTATAATTATTAATGTTCACAGCGGAACTAAAACATCAGGAGATCCAAAACCAGAAGACGATGTGTGCATGCCCTCTGTACCCTGTTCAAATGTTTGTGTATTTTAGGAGGGAAGAATAAACCTGGCAGTGGTGCAGAAAAGAGCCCTTGATGAGGCAATCATGGCCGCCATAGACGGTCAGTCAATACTTGATGAACATTTACTAGAAGAATTCAGTTCAAATATAGCTGTGATCTTTGTCTCTTGCAGTGTAAGTCAAGAAGAGATTTACAAATGTGTCCAATGAGCCTTTACAGCCAATTCTAAAATGGGGGAATTAACTGCTTGAAAGGGGATAAACTTTACATCTTTTTAATATATTGTATTATTGTAATTTTTTGAACATTGTAAAGTATGTTTTATTCAAATGTTCATATGTCTTACAGACAAATAAAGTTTTTCTTCAAATGTGACAAATTTATTTTTTGGATTGAACTATATGGAGGGCAAAACGTCTCGGTTATGGATGTAACCCATCAAATTAAAATCAAATCAAATCAAATCAAATCAAATCACTTTATTGTCACACAGCCATATCCACAAGTGCAACAGCAGGCGAAATTCTTGGTGCAGTTCCGAGCAACATAGCAGTCACGACATGACATGTACAACATTTAAAGCAGCATCAGATTACACATCTGATGCGCCCACAATTACTCACAGCACAGTATACACTACAATAAACAATAAATAATTTACACAATGTGAGTGTAGTTCTCACAGCTTTAAACAATATACACATACTTACAATATACATATACTTTAAACAATATACACTAAACATACATTAAACAGTATACATTAAGCTATAGTAATAATAATGTACAATGTACAGTATACCTTATTATTCACAGTAGAGATCCAATGTACAATAGGTGCTGTATGATAAATAATGTGTATATAATGTGTGTGTATCTGCAGTGGGTTGTGCTGAGTGATATTCTGTCCAATGTTTGTTATGATCCTGATGGATCAGGAGTTAAGGAGTCTGATTGCTTGTGGGAAGAAGCTGTTCTGGAGTCGGCTGGTGCGTGTTCTGATGCTGCGGTACCGCCTGCCTGATGGCAGCAGTGAGAGCAGCCCATGGTTCGGGTGGCTAGAGTCTCTGATGATCCTCTGAGCTCTCTTCACACACCGCCTGGCGTAAATGTCCTGGAGGGAGGGAAGCTCACCTCCGATGATGCAGCTGGCCGTGCGCACTACCCTTTGCAGGGCCTTGCCGTTGCGGGCGGTAATGTTGCCGTACCAGGTGGTGATGCAGCCAGTCAGCAGGCTCTCTATGGTGCTGGTGTAGAAGCGTGTGAGGATGTGGCGGTTCATTCCAAACCTCCTCAGTCGTCGCAGGAAGAAAAGGCACTGATGAGCCTTCTTCACAACGGCCTCGGTGTGGACGGACCATGAGAGTTCCTCTGTGATGTGGACACCAAGGAACTTGAAGCTGCTGACTCTCTCCACCGGTGCTCCATCGATGGTGATGGGGCGGTGTTCTCTCTCATTCCTCCTGAAGTCGACCACCAGCTCTTTGGTCTTGCTGACGTTGAGGGAGAGGTTGTGCTCCTGACACCACCGTGTCAGAGTGTGCACCTCCTCTCTGTAGGCAGTTTCATTATTGTCAGTGATGAGACCTACCACCGTCGTATCGTCAGCAAACTTGATGATGGTGTTGGAGCTGTGGGTTGCCACACAGTCATGTGTGTACAGGGAGTACAGGAGTGGGCTGAGAACACAGCCCTGAGGGGCTCCAGTGTTGAGAGTCAGTGGTGAGGAGATGTTACTGCCCATTCTGACCACCTGGCGTCTGTTTGACAGGAAGTCCAGGATCCAGCTGCATAACAGGCTGTTTAAGCCTAGAGCCCGGAGCTTAATGTCAAGTATGGAGGGCACAATGGTGTTGAATGCTGAGCTGTAGTCTACAAACAGCAAACCCTCGTTCCCTGAGGAGGGAACGGAGACGTACGTTAGTGACTAACGAATGGGGGGTTTCGCTTAGAAGCCTATCATATTCGAGCACTTAGAAAACGCCCAATGGTGTGCCAATGCCATGGGCATGCGGAATTTGCATACGTAAATCCGCCTCACCGCATGAGTATAAGAGGAAGTACGTGGCAATATCGCATTATGTTACCTGCTGAGGAGCCAAGACTGAACTCCTGCGTTCCAGCAGCACAGCTGATGTGGCAACGGGACGTACGTCTCCGTTCCCTCCTCAGGGAACGAGGGTTACATCCGTAACCGAGACTTTCCCTTTCATTTAGTCACTACAACGTACGTTAGTGACTAACGAATGGGGGTCCCAATACAATCACGCCACTCAGCTGTCTTCCAGTGCCCTGCGTAAGTGCGAGTTCCCTGTCGTAAGACTAGTATGGACGAGGGACTCCCACTCATCACAGGAATACCAAGGTACACTGGGAGGCATATTCCAGTGGAGGTATGCAAAGATGCCTGCCCGTAGGGAGGACTTAAGAGTACACATATGACCCGCTGGGGGCTGCATATGGGAAAACTCTAGGGAACCAGCTGAAGGTGGATTTTTAACTCCAGGGGTGGCAGGGACTTGCCAAGGGAAAGACAACTGCTCATTGCGGAGGCTTACGGTGGAAATACACGTGTGGGGATCGCCGGAGGGGAACCATACACACGGGGCACCTGGCCGGACACGAGGGTCTGGGCTCGTTAGAAGGCAGACACAGAGGTATCGGCG
The DNA here is from genome assembly GCA_023566225.1 of Romanogobio albipinnatus. Lineage (NCBI taxonomy): Eukaryota > Metazoa > Chordata > Actinopteri > Cypriniformes > Gobionidae > Romanogobio > Romanogobio albipinnatus. Next base: position 117,442 of record JAKRKY010000053.1, read on the forward strand.
TAAGCAGTGTTGGAGGGACTCAGGGCTCTCGGGGAGCTCACCTGAGGAAATATCGCACGTATCCAGTCCGTGGAGTGGAATGGCGAGGAAGCGAAGACACCTGAGCCTGGTCCATTACCGGCCCCTCGGGGGAGTGAGCACATAGTCGGACACTGGCTCCACTCAAGAGGAGGCCCAAGAGGAGGCCACACTCCGAGTGGAGTGTACCCTAACCCCAAGGGGACATGGTCGACCTTGCTGTTGGTAAGCCAAAACAATGGTGTCCACTATCCAGTGACTTCCCTTCCGCTCTCCACCATAACAGACAAAGAGCTGGTCTGAGGTCCTGAAACATTGCGTCCTGTCTACATAAGCGCGGAGGGCGCATACTGGACAGAGCAATGCCAAGGCTGGGTTTGCCCCCTCCATGGGCAGCGCTTGCAGGTTCACCACCTGGTCTTTGAAAGGAGTGGTGGGAACCTTGGGCACATTTCCAGGCCGGGGTCTCAGGATCACGTGAGAGTAGGCCGGCCCGAATTCCAGGCACGCTTCATCAACCGAAAATGCCTGCAGGTCCCCGACCCTCTTGAAGGAGGCCATTGCAGTCAGGATCGCTGTCTTCATTGACAAATATTTAAGATCCACTGACTGCAAAGGCTCAAAAGGAGGCCTCTGCAGAGCATCTAAGACTACTGAGAGGTACCAAGAGGGTACGAGAGGAGAGCGAGGAGGATTCAGTCTCCTCGCCCCCCTCAGGAACCTGATGATCAGGTCAAGGAAGAATCAAGGAATCAAGGAATTTTTATTGCCAAGTACATTTTTACACATACACGGAATTTGTTTTGGTGTTGTGCGAGTCACACCGAGTCGCCATTTCGCGGCGCCTTCTTGAGTTGGACAGAAAATACAGCATAACATGAGGATAGGTAGGGAGGGGTGAGGAGATGATAAAAAAAACAACCCCCAGACTATGCTCCTACGGGAGCACAGTTTGAGAACAGTAAAAAAAACATCTCAGCAACATGAGCACACATTGCAACATGAAAACAAGACTTGCAACAGGGGAGAGGAGTGGGGGGTTGAGGTGTCCCAGCACAGCCAGGCGTCCCGGTCCTGCAGCCATTTCAGGCGCTGGTCACAGACCCGCTTGTCAGACTGGGGGTACAAAGCGGCGAAGGTGAGAGAAGGGTGTGTGCATAGTGTGTGTGTCTGTAAAGTTCATGTGCATGTTTGTGTAGGCCTGGGGAGACACGCCTGGCACCATAATCTCGGTGCTCCAGTCCGTAAGTTGCTATGGAGACAACCTTGATCAGATCCCAGTCCAAGTCAGCAGGTGGTTGGGGGATGAATGCAAGAGCGTCTTCCTGCAGTGCTCTCCTGGGGGAGTTGTTGTCTCAACAGCGGCCTTGGCCAAGGCCGTGCTGGTTGAGGGAGCCGAAAGCAGATAAGATTGGAATTGTTTGGTCTGGGAGCGAGAAGCCACAATTTATGACTCTCTTAGTTCGTTCTGGTCTCTGAAACGATCTTTTTGCAAAGCAGTGAGCTTCTCCGTGATTATATCCATCTTGCGTTGCAACTCCATGATGTTATCCATATTGCGGTTAGTAGTCCCAGTTTGAGAGATGACCGCTCTGCCCACTGCTTCAATCATGACGGGCAGCCTTGTGGAGCTTTGAACAGCTGTCACCGCTTCCTGAATTCTTCGATATCCCAGGGCAATGCCTGATCCAATCAGCAGAAACCCTGTTACCATGAAACCGAATAGGTAGATGTCTTTAATGTCCTCTACGGAAAGTGCCGCTAGACACACAACATGCCACCTCTCACACGCGTCCATCGTGTAGCCAGCAGCAAACGTTCCGGCAGGGCAGTTAGGTTCCCCCGAACCCAAGCTTCTCGTCGAGAAGATGGTGTCAATTGCGTTGAGGGACCAGTTGATCAAATCCATAATTTTTAGTTCGAGAGCAGTGCGTGGAGAGTCTCTCAAGTTTAAGACAGTAGACTAGACGAGACGAGAGAAGCAAGCAGGAGAGGAGGGAGGAGGGAGACGAGAGGGAGAGAGGAGAGAATGCGACCGCCTTCGCTGAGAGCCAGAGGGGAAAAGGTCGTGCTGACTTACCTTTTTGTTCTCCAAGAGATTGTGGTGGGCAGATATTACGGCCACATAAACTTTGAGGGTGGAGGGAAACAGCCTTCGCTCCAACCTTTGCTCCAACCTCTTGGAGGAACGAGAGCACAGACCCGATCGGGCATTTCCAGGGGTCTTTTTGGCGAGAAGAGCACCAGGTGACAAAGAAGTTCCACTTCAATGCATAGGCATGCCGAGTGGACTCTGCCCTAGCGGAAGTGATGGTAGGGAGGCTACTCAAACCTGCCGCGTCCCATCCAGGAGCCACACGTGGAGGTTCCACAGATCGGGACGCGGGTGCCATAGGGTGCCCCGTCTCTGAGTAAGGAGGTCCGGTCTCAGAGGAATGGGCCAGGGAGGGCCTGTCGCAAGGAGTACTAGTTCGGGGAACCAGGTCCGGCCGTGCCAATACGGGGCGACCATCATGACCTGCTCCTTGTCCTCCCTGACCTTGTACAGGAATTGTGCAAGAAGGCTCACGCATATTTGCGTAGGCCCCGCGGCCTGCTGTGCGCCAGTGCATCCGTGCCGAGCGTGCCCTCGGTCAGGGAATAGAACAGGCTGCAGTGGGAAGAGTCGTGGGAGGCAAACAGATCTACCTGCGCGTCCCCAAACTGTTCCCAAATCAGCTGGACCGTCTGAGGATGGAGTCTCCATTCTCCCGGCAGTGGCTGAGACCGTGAGAGCTCGTCGGCTGCACGGTTCAGGACTCCCAGGATATGGACAGCATGAAGGGACCTCAGGCGCTTCTGACTCCATAGAATGAGATGGCAGGCGAGTTGAGACATACGGCGGGAGCGTAGACCGCCCTGGTGGTTGATGTACACTACAACGGCCGTGTTGTCTGTCCTGACTAGCACATGTTGACCCTTCAGCAACGCTCGGAAGCGGTGCAGGGCGAACCGTACTGCCAGCACCTCGAGGCAATTGACATGCAGGAGGTGCTGGGGTCCTGTCCAGGAGCCCGCGGCAGCATGTCCATTGCACATGGCACCCCAGCCCGTGGCAGAGGCATCCGTCAATACGACAACATGCCTGGAAACTCGTTCTAAGGGCACACCGGCCCGTAGAAAGCTGAGGTTCGACCACGGGGTGAGAGTCTGTAAGCAGGCCCGAGTCACTTGTACCCGGAGCGTGCCAGACTGCCATGCCCATCTCGGGACTCGGTCACGAAGCCAATGCTGAAGCGGTCTCATATGAAGCAATCCGAGCGGCGTCACCGTGGCTGCAGATGCCATATGCCCCAGGAGCCTCTGAAATGGTTTCAGTGGAACCGCACTCTTGCACTTGATTTGACGGAGGCAAGTCAGCAGAGACTTGATGGAGAAATGAAAGTAGGCGTCCTTCAGGTCGATCGCTGCAAACCAATCGCCCGGACGAACGCATTCGAAAAGGCGTTTCGCAGTCAACATTTTAAACAGAAGCCTGTGCAGGGTTCGGTTCAAGATGCAGCGAGGTTTTCTTGGGTACAACCCACCGGTAACCCACCGGTTTTCTTGGGTACAATGAAGTAGGGGCTGTAGAACCCCGACTTCATTTCGGCTGGAGGGACAGGCTCGATCGCACCCTTCGCCAGCAGGGTGGCAACCTCCACACGCATGACGGGGGCGTTGGCCCCGACCATGGTATGGCGGACTCCCCTGTAGCGGGGAGGAGCCTGCGCGAACTGAATCAAGTAGCCGAGCCTGATGGTCCGCGCGACCCAGCGGGACAGTCCCGGAAGCTGAAGCCAGGCTCCCAGGAACTGCACCAGCGGGGTCATTTAGAGCACAGACCTACCCAGGGTGGGGCAGCGAGGCAGCGTTACCGGCCCGGACATGGGAGGCTTTTGGGCGTCCTGGTGTGGGGGCACGGTTAACGGCTGCGTCCTGACAGAGGAGACCAGGAAAGGTTCCACTGGGGTCTGCTCTGAGAGGAGGCTGGCGACAGAGAGGGATGCGAGTGGCGGGACCCGGGGGTGGCGCACACTGTCATCGCCGGTCTCTGGCTGCTCAGGGATTGGATTGTCAGTTCTTTCTTTAACCACATTAGGGTGCTGCAAAGATTCTCCCCCGGCCCTCCACCAGGGGAAAGGAGCTGTCCTGCTGCCGTCTCCCGGAAAGAACTGCCTATCCCTGAGCAGTCCGCGTCAGGAGCGCCGCTTAGCCTGGCGTTTTTCCGCGGGCTGCGGGGCTGGAGCGGACTGGGGCGCCTTCCTGCGGTTACCTCTGCGCGGCCCGGGTGGAGGCTGCTGCTTGGGTGGCGCAGAGGTTGAGGATACCGCAGGAGGGCGTCCTCGGCGGTGAGCAGGCGGAGGCAACTGTGCGGGAGGCTGGGTGGAGGCAGCAGTGGACCGCCGGGGCAGTATAAACTTAATGGCCTCAGTCTGCTTCTGGGTGGCTGAAAACTGTTGGGCAAAGCTCTCAACCGCTCCGCCAAATAGCCCATCCTGGGATATCGGGGCGTCGAGGAAACGTGTTCGCTCTCCGTTCCGCATATCGGCCAGGGTGAGCCATAGGTGTCTCTCCTGGACCACGTTTGTGCACATCACCTGACCCAGGGAAAGTGCGGTCACCTTCGTCGCCTGGAGAGAGAGGTCGGTGGCGGCACGCAACTTGTCCACGAGTCTTGGATCAGCCCCGCCCTTGTGCATGTCGCACAGCAACTTGGCTTGGTATGTCTGGAGAGTTGCCATGGCATGCAAGGAAGCGGCGGCCTGCCCGGCAGCTCTATAGGTCTTCGCCACCAGAGATGACGAAAACCTACAGTTGAAGCGCTCTGTGGACACAGTTGCATCGCAACAGAACGTTCAACCGGGGGGACCCCAGTGTACCCTTTAGCCGCGGCTCCATCATGGGCGGTGAAGGTGGAGGAGTTCGCTGAACAGTCGCGGGAAGACAACGGGTTCTTCCAGGACCACGCAATCTCCTCATGTACCTCGGGGAAGAAAGGTATTGGAGGAGCGGCCGGACAGGTGTCCAGACGCGCCGCCCCCAAAAACAAGCGAACGCTCAGGTCGGGGCGGAGGGTTCCACTCCAACCCAAGCGCTGCGGCGGCCCGAGATAGCATGGCTGCCAATTCTGGGTCCGACTCGGGCAACGCTGGAACGCCCGAAGGCGGCAACGCAGCCAAGTCATCATCCTCAGATGACTCCAGCCCACCTTGTGATGCGGCGATAGACATTTCCTCGTCTTCCGCCATGCCAAACGCCACAGTCGGGACAGCATGAGCCGGCCCCGATGTAGACGCCTGAACACGGGGTGGGTCAGGTGCATGAGAGGGGGGTGTGGGCCGAGGCATTAGCGCATTAGCCCAGGGAAACACACACCAGCTGTCTAGACCACTGCGCAGATCAGCTGGCAGGAAGTATGCGATCACTGGAACGCGCCGTCACACCAACACTGACCGGAAAGCTGCTCGTCTCGAAGAAGCTGACAGAGTCTCAGAAGGCTTGTGAGGAGTAAAGAGGCAGGTACTCTTGGCTCCGAAAGCAGAAACATAATGCGATATTGCCACGTACTTCCTTTTATACTCACGCGGTGAGGCGGAGTTACGTATGCAAATTCCGCATGCCCATGGCATTGGCACGCCATTGGGCATTTTCTAAGTGCTCGAAGATGATAGGCTTCTAAGCGAGGCTTCGAGTCACTAACGTACGTCGTAGTGACTGAACGAAAGGGAACATATTTTTAGATGCTTTTGAATAATATATTTATATTTTGAAATATATTTAAAAAATGTCCCAAAAATATATTGGTAGAAAATATATTTATGTAAATATATTTTAAAAATTTAAATTTTTAGCAAATATTTTTTGGCCATTTTGAAATACATATATTTTTACAGTATGGGTTTGAAACAATCTGCATTGTAAAAAGTGCTAAATAAATAAAGGTGACCTGACTTACAGATACATTACGTACTTAGGTACATACAGTCATGTCCAAAAGTGTTGGCACTCCTGAAATATTTCTCACAGAAAAGTATTGAAATTACACATGTTTTGCTATACACGTGTTTATTTCCTTTGTGTGTATTGGAACAACACAAAAAAACTAATGAAAAAAGCTAATTTGATATGATTTCACACAAAACTCCAAAAATGGGCCGGACAAAATTATTGGCATCCTTTCAAAATTGTGGATAAATAAGTTTGTTTCAAGCATGTGATGAATCCAAAATTCCAGGTGAGAGGTGTAAGAAGCTTATTGATGGTTATAAGAAGCGATTGATTTCAGTTATTTTTTCCAGAGGGTGTAATATTAAGTTAAGGGTGCCAATAATTTTGTCCGGCCCATTCAACAGCGTATCAGCAGACATCCAACAAATCCAAGGTGCCTGAACACGTGGTGGGTCAGGTGCATGAGAGGGGGGTGTGGGTCGAGGCATTAGCGCATTAGCCCAGGGAAACACACACCAGCTGTCTAGACCACTGCGCAGATCAGCAGGCAGGAAGTATGCGATCACTGGAACGCGCCGTCACACCAACACTGACCGGAAAGCTGCTCGTCTCGAAGAAGCTGACAGAGTCTCAGAAGGCTTGTGAGGAGTAAAGAGGCAGGTACTCTTGGCAGACATCCAACAAATCCTCAATAAGTTCTCAGTACTTTAAAGTACAACAAAGTAAAAGCTGTTAAGTATTTAACATGTAGCTATTAACCCCCAATATAGTATATATTAGTTTTATTGAACTAAATCGTCATCTGATAACTATGGCCGGGACTTTAATGCGTTAATTAAGATTAATTACGCAAAAAAAAAAAAAAAAATGTAACACTTATTTTTGCACCGTGGAACGTTTTTCAATGAATGAGTTTCGATGGACCGATTATACTGGAGCACCAACTAGCGTTCTTGACTTCTGAAAACAACAAAACCACAGTGAACATGAACGAAGAAGCTGACGAGACCGCTTTGCTTGGCCCCGTGGATGGGAAAATTTGTTTTAAAAAACGAAAGGATGGAAGCGTCGACAAGAGCATGGTTGTGTGCAAGCTATGCTACAAGGAATTTGCGTATCACCGCAGCACATCGAGCCTCAAATATCACCTCAACGCAAAACACATAGGAGTTAGCGTGGACGTTAGTCCGACTCCTAGTAAAGTTACAAGGACCCACACTCCACCAGATGACTGGTTTCAAGACCAGGGTAACTAAGTCACTAGTCTGCTGGACTGAAATAAATAAACTATATTTTGTTGATTAAGCTTATGTATTCAGTCATTATTCAATGGTATACTAAAAATCCATGTGAAAAAAATTACTTCTCACTGTTCTCAGGTCAAATATTTATATGCGATTAATTTCGATTAATTAATTACAAAGCCTCTAATTAATTAGATTAATTTTTTTAATCGAGTCCCGGCCCTACTGATAATGCATGCAGCACAGTTTGAGCACAACCGAACTCAGATCACCTCCATCAGTCAGTCTCAGGTTCAGTTCCCCTGAGCTGAGTCCGCATGACAGCTTTCACATTACCAGTGTTTCATATCTGTGCCCTGTCTCAAACTAAACTGCCAGTGTGAAAACACTCTCACTTTTACATCATGATATGTAAGGAATAATTTATTGTCTGATAAACATTAAAAACTGTCTGCGGAGGTTGAGTCGTCCTGCAACCAGCCCCCGCCGGCTGCTCATTGGCTGCAGCATCTTTTTTCTAAGTTAAAAAAAACACTGGCTAGGCGCGAATTTAGATATGCATTGATAAGCTAATTTTCATTCATTCCGTTGGCATGGCTGGTGCAGCTTACCGGATCCCCAACACGCTGCTAAAGAGCAAAACCGCCTCTGCAGGAACCAGGAGGAGTGGGGGGGGGAGCATCCATGGATTGCCACAGCCTTAAGCGATGACAGTGAAGACAATACGACCTTTTTGTTTTAAGCCTTGATGAAGAGAGCGCAAGTTTCTGCAGCCGCGAGGAGGACAGTGATGCACACGTAAAGAAGTGATTGATTGTTTGCGGCACTGTGTACAAAAAAATACTTCACTATACAATTATTTAGTTATTTTCGTTTAAGCTTAGCGTTAGGCTATACAGAAAGGTCTGATTTACACACTGTTACTTACAACAGTCTTTGTTTTTTTGTTTTTTTTCACAATGACCTTTGAGTTCATGATTTTAATGCTGTTTTTTGTGGCAGACTACAGACTAATGACAGACTGTTGATCTTTGAATAAAAAAACATCCCCGTCCCGAATTTCAGCCAATCTCATCTGGTCACCCTATGCTTGGGTGTCTGCCAATATGGCCAAGTAGAGCTGCAGTTGATGAAATTATGCCAGAGTTTTTTAAAGCTCTTTACCCCAAAACCAGGGTCATCCTGGATTGTACTGAAGTTGGAGTTTCCCCGGATGGGAGCATGACTTTTGTGAGCAGTCTTTACACAGGAAGCATCTCTGATAAAGAGATCACCAAGTCATCTGGCATTTTGAATCTTCTTGATGAGGGTGATGCAGTGATGGTTGACAAAGGCTTTTTAATCAAAGACCTACTGAATGAAATTCATGCCACACTAGTAATTCCACCTTTTCTTGGCCCAAGTGGACAATTCAGCCATGAGGAACTTATGCACACACACACAACATTGCTCGTCTTAGAATCCACATTGAACGGGCCATTCGACGAATTAAGGAATATCATATTTTTGATTGGGTGATTCCTCTGTCATTGGCTGGTTATGTAAATCAGCTCTGGACTGTGTGTAGTATCCTCACAAATTTTCAGGGTCCATCGGTTATGCACTGTCCAGAGTTAAACTGGCCGCCAAGAGTCCACACACATACACCCACCCAAACTGAACACAACAGCCATCACTCTTCTGGAGAAAGCCAACGCATGGCCAAAATATTTTTTAGTGACTGTGAAAACTCCCAAAACAGGGCTGGAGTGACCAGGGTTGTTTTTTAACATTTACATTTACATTTAGTCATTTAGCAGACGCTTTTATCCAAAGCGACTTACAAATGAGAGCAATAGAAGCAACTAGAACAGTCAAAGGGTACAGTATGCAAGTGCTGTAACAAGTCTCAGTTAATCTAACACAGAACACACAGGACAATTTTTTTATTTTTATATAAATAAATTAGACAGACAGAAAGTGAATAGAATGTTAAGTGCTATTCTTGATTGGTCAGGTGCTGCTGGAAAAGACGTGTCTTTAGATGTTTTTTGAAAATGGCTACAGACTCGGCTGCTCGAATTGCGATAGGCAGGTCATTCCACCAGGTGGGGGCAGTCCAGGAAAAGGTCCGTGAGAGTGATTTCATGCCTCTTTGGTATGGCACCACAAGGCGTCGTTCACTGGCAGAACGTAAGCTCCTGGAGGGTGTGTAAGTCTGAACAAGCGAGTTTAGGTATATTGGTGCAGAGCCAATGGTTGTTTTGAAGGCGAGTACCAGTGTCTTGAATTTGATGCGAGCGGCTATTGGCAGCCAGTGCAGACTGATGAAGAGAGGCGTGACGTGCACTCTCTTCGGCTCGTTAAAGATCACCCTCGCCGCTGCATTCTGGATCAGCTGCAAGGGTTTGATTTCGGAAGGCCTGCTAGAAGAGCATTACAGTAGTCCAGTCTGGAGAGAACAAGAGCTTGGACCAGGAGTTGAGTGGCCTGCTCTGATAGGAAGGGTCTAATCTTCCTAATGTTGTATAACGCAAATCTGCAGGACCAGGATGTTGCAGTGATGTAGTCAGTGAATTTTAGCTGATCATCAATCACAACTCCAAGGTTCCTGGCTGTCCTGGACGGAGTAATGGTTGAAGATCCTAGCTGAATGGAGAGATTATGATGAAGTGCTGGTTGGCTGAGACCACAAGCAGTTCTGTCTTTGCAAGGTTGAGTTGCAGGTGATGCTCCTTCATCCAGGCAGAAATGTCTGTTAGGCAGGCGGCGATACGAACACCAACCGTGGGATCATCTGGTTGAAATGAGAAGTAGAGTTGAGTGTCGTCGGCATAGCAGTGATAGGAAAAGCCATGTTTCTGAATGACAGATCCCAGTGATGACATGTAGATGGAGAAGAGAAGTGGTCCAAGCACTGAGCCCTGTGGAACTCCAGTGGCTAGATGATGTGACTTAGACACTTCACTTCTCCATGACACCCTGAAGGACCTACCTGAGAGGTAAGACTTGAGCCACTGGAGAGCAGTTCCTGAGATGCCCATCTTCATGAGAGTTGACAGGAGGATCTGGTGGTTAACTGTGTCAAAAGCAGCAGACAAATCCAGTAAGATGAGTACTGTGGATTTGGAAGCCGCTCTTGCCTGTCTCAGTGCCTCCGTAACCGAGAGCAGGGCAGTCTCAGTTGAGTGGCCGCTTTTGAATCCGGATTGGTTGATATCCAGGAGGTTGTTCTGTTCAAGAAACGTAGAGAGCTGGTTAAAAACAACTCGCTCGAGTGTCTTTGCAATGAAAGGCAGAAGGGATACCGGTCTGTAGTTTTCTAAAAGTGCTGGGTTCATAGAGGGTTTCTTAAGCAGTGGGGTTACCCGAGCCTGCTTAAATGCTGTGGGGAAGGTCCCGGTGTGAAAAGAGGTGTTGACAATGTGAGTGAGTGCAGGAGTAACAGAAGAAGAAATGGCCTGAAGGAGATGAGTGGGGATAGGGTCAAGCGGACAGGTAGTGGGGTGGTTGGAAAGGATGATGTAGTAAATGTTGTTTGTACGGGAAGAAGGAGGCGGGAACCGGCGAACAATAAACAAGTTTAATATAAAATAAAATGGCGGTGACAGCCCCTCGCGGTCGACTGCCGCCTACATACAAACAAATAAACACAAAATGAAAATAAAAAGCTGCAGCCCCTCGCGGACGACTGCAGCGTGCACATAACAAAACGTCCAGGCCTGGTCCTCTCTCGTCCCTCACTGTCGTCGCTCCTCCTTTATACTCCCTCACTCCTCCGCGAGGGCCGAGATCGCTGGCTCACAGCTGGCGCTCATCCTCTCTGATGAGCGCCGCCTCGTCCCGCCCTCACGGTCCCTCGGCCTCGCTGCTCGCCACATACCCCCAACGCCCTTCGCAGGCCGGGGGGCACTCCCGCGTCTGCGCTTTACTCCCCCCCCCTCCCCAGGGCGGCCGATCACGGCGGCCCGGGACCTGGGGGTAAGAACAGCGAGGTGAGAGAACGGAGCGGGGAGCATGAGGAGCGACAGAGACGAGAGAGTGGAGAGAGGAGAAAAAGAAAAAAAAATTCTGGTCCGGTTCCCAGACACACTGCCGCTCGGTCCTCAGCCAGCCAAGAGGTTCTTCTTCGCGGTGCCATGCGGTGGTACTGGACGGCCGGTGGACGGCTCGACGCTCCTCCGCCCCCTGGCGGCCGGCGGTGGCTCCTCCTGTCGAGGGCAGCCGGCAGCGAGTCCCGCGCGCTCCCTGCCCCTCCCCTACACGGCGGAGGGATACAGGCTCCGGCCCACGGCGAATGCCGGTGACTCCTCCGCGCTCCCTCTAGGACGGCAGCCACCCCACCTCGACCCAGGGGCACAGCAGCGAGCTCTCCGTCCCACCGACCTTCATCTGCTCCAGCACCACCGCTTCGGGCTGCCGCTCGCAGACTTCTCTCCTCCGCGCTGCCCCAACTCCGCGGCACCGCGATCCCCCTCAGCTGCGAGGGCTCCTCGACAGCGCGTCCCTCCTTCCTCCCGGGTTTCGGCACCACTGTAGTAAACGTTGTTTGTACGGGAAGAAGGAGGCGGGAACCGGCGAACAATAAACAAGTTTAATATAAAATAAAATGGCGGCGGCAGCCCCTCGCGGTCGACTGCCGCCTACATACAAACAAATAAACACAAAATGAAAATAAAAAGCTGCAGCCCCTCGCGGACGACTGCAGCGTGCACATAACAAAACGTCCAGGCCTGGTCCTCTCTCGTCCCTCACTGTCGTCGCTCCTCCTTTATACTCCCTCACTCCTCCGCGAGGGCCGAGATCGCTGGCTCACAGCTGGCGCTCATCCTCTCTGATGAGCGCCGCCTCGTCCCGTCCCCTCATGGTCCCTCGGCCTCGCTGCTCGCCACAGATGAGTTTGGAGACTTCAGCTTCAGAGAGCAGAGAAAAAGAGGGGAGTGTATGTGTGATGGTTGTTGAGATGTGCATGTCGGTTTGTGGTGTGGCGAATTGGCTGCTGATGGAGGAGATTTTTTTTTTTTTAAGGGGGTCTGTGCAGAAACCAAGGGGTAGATTTTAGTGCATGAGCAGGTGAGGGGCACATTCAATTATAGCACCCATCTCCACGTCTGTATGGACGGAGAAAAATAAATAAACATTGCGGTCAGACACATCACACCCTCAGATGATGCCGGCTGTTTATTTTCAAAATTAATATTTGATTATAGCAGCCATCTCAACGTCTGTATGGACTGTTAGGGTTAGGGTTTACCAAGTTCCAATCAACAGGTCCCTGAGGACCTGAAGACGGTTATGCACTGTCCATCCGTTCCGCTGACCGCTTTGAAACAGTGTGGGATCAGGATTGGCCCCATCACCGACTCTCCTGTTGCTCTACACGTCTTTTTATGGATGATTTTATTTATTTATTTGTATATGCATGTATTAATCAATACATTTATTTATTTGTATATATATATATATATATTTTTTTTTTTTAATTTATTTTTATTTTTATTTTATATATATATATTTTTTATATATATTTATATTTTCATTACAGTTTTCACCCTTCCTTCATCCTCCATACCCAATCCAGTGCAAAAACTGGAGAAGATCCCAACTCCTGGTGCAATAATGACCCCTAGTGGCAAAAAAAAGTTAGGGTTAAGGTTAGGGGAATGAAGTCCAAGAAGCAGATGAACCATCGCAAGGAAGAACCCCACGATGTACAAACCACGACTTGTTGTGCACTGTCCTATGCGTTCTGGCCGCCACCTTTTAAATACCTTTTATTGAGAAAGCCAACGCTGTTCCAGACACTCAGACAGCACTGCAAAAATTCTGCCCGGGCTGTTGCGACGCGGGCTATCCCAATCTGGGCTCACACAACACGAAGGGGTAGGTTTTAGTGCAGCATTTTGGCGAGGGTTAGGGTTAGGTTAGGGTTTACGAAGTTCCAATCAACAGGTCCCTGAGGACCTGAAGACGGTTATGCACTGTCCATCCGTTCCGCTGACCGCTTTGAAACAGTGTGGGATCAGGATTGGCCCCATCACCGACTCTCCTGTTGCTCTACACGTCTTTTTATGGATGATTTTATTTATTTATTTATTTATTTGTATATGCATGTATCAATCAATACATTTATTTATTTGTATATATATATATATATATATATATATATATATATAATATTTATTTATTTATTTATTTGTTTATTTGTATATGCATGTATTAATCAATCCATTTATTTATTTGTATATATATATATATATATATATATATATATATATATAATAATAATAATAATAATTTATTTATTTAATTATTTACATTATTCACCCTTCCTTCATCCTCCATTCCCAATCCAGTGCAAAAACTGGAGAAGATCCCAACTCCGGGTGCAATAATGACCCCTAGTGGCAAAAAAGGTTGCTAACACCTCCCAGTAAGTGTACAGGCATGCTTTAAAGGGTCAAGAGATCAGCCTGGGCCACATAGGCTGTAAAATAAGCCAAGTGGCAAAAACACAGGGGTCTGCCTGTGACAAATAATCCAATATACATTTATTTAGATAAATAAATAAATTAATTAATGTCCGGGGTACCATAAGCCGGGCTGTTTGAGCTCAGGGCTATTTTATATAGGGTTAGTTTTTTTGCCAGGGTTCTTTCGGGTAGGGTTAGGGTCCTGTGTGGTGTTGGTCAGCCCAGGGCTATTGTGGGTAGGGTTAGGGTTAGGGTTAGGTTAGGGTTAGGGTTAGGGTTAGGGTTAGGGTTAGGTTAGGGTTAGGGTTAGGGTTAGGTTAGGGTTAGGAATGAAAAGATCCAAGATCTAACTTCCGAGGAAGTCAGAAATGGTTGTGCACGGTCCATCCTTCCACTGACCACTAAGGATAGCCGTAGGACAGAGCTAGGGTCAGTACTCACATCATTACACTCATGTTCGTCTTGAATCATATATATGTATGCTTATTTACTCCAAAAGAAAGGAACATATGTATATATATTTTGTTCATCCATTAATTAATTATCTATTTTTTTCACTTATTTATTCGTTATAATGAAGAGAGAGAGAAAGTGTGCACAATATATCATACCCATTATCCATGGGTATGATATATATATGGAGAGATATATATATAGAGATCCCGGATTAGCACGGGTAGGGTTAGGGTATGAGGAGGGGTGTATATATATATATATATATATATATATATATATATATATATATATTGTTGGGGAAAAATTTAAATCACAGAATAAGATTTATGTTTGAGTTCACACAGAAGTCACACATGTAAGTCACCTCTCTTAGCTCAAAAGACACACAGTGTCTGTGGAAACCCAGTGGGGTAGCAGTGGGATATCTAAATTGAGAGCTTTCCTGAACCAAAGGTGTCGGATAATTTAAATTAGTTCTAAGACAAAGAGGGACCATTTGTGTATTGTGTTTCTTGCCTTTACCCTGTGTGGAAATGTAAAACTACTGAGAAGGGGTGTTTAGACATTGAGGGTATAAGAAGCTTGTGGCTTCTTTGTGGCCTCAGTTCACACTCAAGGCAGCCTCGAGCGGCTGCGTTTGACCGTGGCTCTTTCTTGCAAGAAAAATAAATCTTTATAAAGACAATTGGATTATGGTTTGTCTCTTATTAGTGATGTCAACTAATTCATTTTTGCCATTACAAATTGGTGTCAGAATTGTGGGATTCCTTGGATGTGCCTTCTGGACCCTGAGAGCAGGTCGGTGACTGATCATCCTGGACGTTAGAGTCACAGCCTTACCCCGAAGGATTGAGGGAGAAGGGCCTGACTGCTCTGGGGTGTCCGGAGGGTCCAGCCACTGGAATCAGAGAATCGAATCCGATGGCAACGGGGCGCTTCTGGTAAGAGACAAACTTTTGAAAAAATTCAGGGGGAATTTTATTTTATTTTATAGAATTTGGTTAAATTGAAAATTGAATTGATAGGGATAAACCATAGGGGGAGTCTGACTCTGTGACGAATGCAACATGGTTGATTTGTTTATGGGATAGAAACTGAAATCACGTGGGCGAATAGGGGGACTGAGTTGTGTGCAGTCCGCCCGGGGACTGAGTTGTGTGCGGTCCGGGGACTGAGTTGTGTGCAGTCCGGGGACTGAGTTGTGTGCAGTCCGCCCGGGGACTGAGTTGTGTGCGGTCCGGGGACTGAGTTGTGTGCAGTCCGCCCGGGGACTGAGTTGTGTGCGGTCCGGGGACTGAGTTGTGTGCAGTCCGGGGACTGAGTTGTGTGCGGTCCGGGGACTGAGTTGTGTGCAGTCCGGGGACTGAGTTGTGTGCAGTCCGGGGACTGAGTTGTGTGCAGTCCGCCCGGGGACTGAGTTGTGTGCGGTCCGGGGACTGAGTTGTGTGCAGTCCGGGGACTGAGTTGTGTGCGGTCCGGGGACTGAGTTGTGTGCGGTCCGGGGACTGAGTTGCGTGCGGTCCGCCTGGGGACTGAGTTGTGTGTGGTCCGGGGACTGAGTTGTGTGCAGTCCGGGGACTGAGTTGTGTGCGGTCCGGGGACTGAGTTGTGTGCAGTCCGGGGACTG
Source organism: Romanogobio albipinnatus (assembly GCA_023566225.1). NCBI lineage: Eukaryota > Metazoa > Chordata > Actinopteri > Cypriniformes > Gobionidae > Romanogobio > Romanogobio albipinnatus. Next base: position 133,209 of record JAKRKY010000053.1, read on the forward strand.
AGTTGTGTGCAGTCCGCCTGGGGACTGAGTTGTGTGCGGTCCGGGGACTGAGTTGTGTGCGGTCCGGGGACTGAGTTGTGTGCGGTCCGGGGACTGAGTTGTGTGCGGTCCGGGGACTGAGTTGTGTGCGGTCCGGGGACTGAGTTGTGTGCGGTCCGGGGACTGAGTTGTGTGCGGTCCGGGGACTGAGTTGTGTGCGGTCCGGGGACTGAGTTGTGTGCGGTCCGGGGACTGAGTTGTGTGCGGTCCGGGGACTGAGTTGTGTGCAGTCCGCCTGGGGACTGAGTTGTGTGCGGTCCGGGGACTGAGTTGTGTGCGGTCCGGGGACTGAGTTGTGTGCGGTCCGGGGACTGAGTTGTGTGCGATCCGGGGACTGAGTTGTGTGCGGTCCGCCTGGGGACTGAGTTGTGTGCAGTCTGCTCTGCTCTGATGACGCGGCCCGGAATGCCGTCTGGACCCGCGGCTTTACGGACGTTCACCCGCCGGAAGGATCGGGTTACATCCACTAAAGATACCGAGAGTGAACTAACCTCTGCATCTTCAGCCGCGAGCTCTCTCTCCGCGAGGGCGGTGTTAGTTCCCTCAAAGCGAGCATAGAAGGTGTTGAGCTCGTTTAGGAGAGAGGCAGCGGTGTTCACGGTGGAGTTTGTGTTCCCTTTAGAGTCCGTGATGGTGTTAATTCCCCGCCACAAGCTTCTGGAGTCGGTGGTGTTGAACTGTCCTTCAATCTTGTCCCTGTACTGGCGTTTTGCTGCTCTGATGGTGTTCCGGAGGGCATAACTTGCTTGTTTATGCTCCTCCGCATTACCGGAGTTAAAAGTGGAGGACCGCGCATTGAGTGCCGTGCGAACATCCCCGTTTAGCCACGGCTTCTGGTTTGGGTACAGCCGAATTGTTTTGGTCGGAACAACGTCTTCTACGCACTTCCTGATGAAACACGTTACGCTATCAGCGTAGACCTCGATGTCGTCATCAGAGGCCGACCGGAACATCTCCCAGTCTGCGTGATCAAAACAGTCCTGTAGCATAGAGTCTGATTGGTCCGACCAGCACTGGATGGTTCTGAGGGCGGGTGCTTCCTGTTTCAGTCTCTGCCTGTAAGCGGGCAGAAGGAGAACGGAAGCGTGGTCTGATTGCCAAATGGTGGGCGCGGGAGGGACTTGTAGCCATCCCGGAAGGGAGAGTAACAGTGATCTAAAACACGGTCCCCTCGCGTGTTGATGCTAACATGTTGGTGGTATTTAGGTGCAATGCGTTTGAAGTTGGCTTTGTTAAAGTCCCCAGTCACTGCATGGGCGAGCCTGCAGCCAAAGGGGGAATGGTAATGATACTCAAATGAATGAAGTTTATAACGGGGTTACAATATTTGCTGAAAATTTCGTAATGGTAATGATACTCAAACGAATGACGTTTCCCATACAAAAATGTAATATATGGCCATATATGTACTTATATTTCAAATAGCATGACATATATCTATACATATATTTGACTTATCTGAGAACACAATATATGCCTGCAACATATATGAACATTTATGTGTCCAAACATGTTAAGAAAATATTTTAGTTCATCCATATATGATACCATATATCTGCATATATTACAGTATAGTATTGGTTTCTCGCAAATATGGACAACATTTAGTATAAATATGTGACATACATATTTGTTTTCCACATATTTAATAAATGTATGTAAACATACATGCATTTCATACTGATGCATTTTTAAAGCTGTGGCATATGGTTATGGTACTTTGTCGAAGTATTTGTCAAAAATGACAAAGAAAACACTGCATTATTGTATTAAAAATACTATATTTGGTATTCACACAATACAGACAAAATCTCCAACTATATGCATTTAATTACAACACTGTAAAAAAAATCCTAATTTTACGGAAAATAACTCTAAATTGTTTACAGTATTTTCCTGTAATTTTGAATTATAATTAAAACTATGTAAAATTACAAACAATATCTGTAAATAAACAACTTGTCTGTTATTTTAAGGATTATATCATTAATGACAAATTACAGTAGTTCTCATTTTTATACAGGAACATTACTGTATTATTTATACAGTATTTTTCAGTTTTCTTAAATTACATACAAATGTATGTAAAATTACAGAACTAATCTGTGATAAAATGTTTAGCTCATTATATTAAAGGTTTATGTCCATACTAACAATTTAACATTATTCTTTGTAATTTTAAAGTAAATCTTATTAGTTTCACTGTAAAAATAAAATCGTAAAAAAATGGTAAATGACTGGCAGCTACGGCTGCCAAACAAAAACCGTAAAATTAAAGTAAAATATCTTAATTCAAATAAAGTGCAAAAACTTTACGTAAATTTACATTAAAAGTTTGAGAGAGAACTGTTATTTTACAGATTTTTCCTTATTTAAATTAAGATATTTTACTTTAATTGTATGTTTTTGTTTGGCAGCTGTTGCTGTTTGCAGACTTTTTTAACTATTATTATTTTTACATTCAAACTGTAATTCTGGATACAAATATAACAAACTATATAGGAAACTAAATATCAAACAATAATCTGTTTTAAAGAGTAATCTGCACTGCTCTCAGGGTTGAAACTTTCAAGCCTCTGCCCACACCACAAAACACCACTTGACCAATTCATTAAATATAACAGCAAATAAAAATAAATATACACATTTGCTAACTGTAGTTTAAAACAAGTTATTTCTATAGTTGCAAGGTTATTTGCTGTCTTTCCGTGTTCACTTGAGCGTGATTGGTCAATCTGAACGTCATCTAGAAATCTGGCCAATGACAACTGTGCACGCCTTCTACCTAATCCGATCATGTTTGAAAATACAGCCGTTGCCGTTGGAGTGGCTCGCGGGCGCGGCTCTTCTAATCTGCAACAGGACTGCTTCGTCGGTCCATTAATGGCATTACATGGATCATTTTACATCTGTTAAAATCTTATTTTGGACGAATTTTGATTGTGGGATGTCGACTGAGAACGAAAAACATGAATATGAACAGACATTTAAGTTACCAATGGTGGACAACAGACGGCAGAAGGTAAATAAATCCCTTTATATTTCTTCTACTGTCACATCAATATATAGAGCATTGAAGTTATCATTTCTAATCGCGAATAACTTACATATTCTGTTTCTGAGTTTTGTTATGTTGTAATACTGTTAAGATAGGGCTGGGCGCTATGATGAATATAGTGAGAGATTTTACAATTATGTTTCCTTTTTATATCGCGGAATGTAAATATATCCGCGTAGCACTGTACTAACGTTACTTACAGTCATTGACATTTTGATAAAATAATGAATGAAGAATGAAGAGTAAGCCGCCTCTCTGACAGCATGCGATCCTGAAATCAGTTATCCTTTCGGTAAAATGCACACAATTATCTCAAAATCCCTGTCATGTGAGGTATTCACTTGATTTAAACAGTCAGTTAACGTTATGTTTAGAGTTAACCCTCTAGGCGCCACGGTCGAGTTTACTCGACAAGATGCGGCACTGAATAAAACGGCCGATTTTGTCAAATAGGGTGTCAAATTTCATTCAACCTCCCCTCCACTAGATGTCAGAGATGTCATACTTCATCCCCGACTCAAAAAAACGTCATGCTTCTATACAAAATCTTCGAGCAAGAGCGCATTGAATCAGTGCGAACAAACGCGGAGCTAGTGTGCGCGTGAGCCATCTTATCAGAGCAATATTGTCAATGTCAGCGAGTATTTGCATTAGATTATTATTTTCTAATGACATCAATAAAGCTTACCCACAATGAAGTGTTGGGTCTTCTATTCGCGGACCCTGATTCTGAAGGGGAATATCTGATGACGGTGATTCAGAAAATGAAAGTATAGCCCTACACCAAGCACAAACGGTGAATCCTTTGCCCAATGTGATGGTCATTTGCCCAATGTCAGTGGTGGGAACACCGTGGTGTTTCGCGGGGTCGGAGTGTTCATCGCAAAGTTATCAGGCGTGTTACGCCGGCTTCACACCGCACGCGCTTTTGCGTTGGCCGGGCAGTGGTGCGCATGGAGAGCGCGAGCCGCGCGCGGCCGTGTTGCACTGGCAGCATTGGTCTCACGCAGCTGAACCGCGGCTCGTGTATTGCAAATACAGTTAGTGGGCAGGGTGGGGAGTCACAATGACAATGACAGTAGTCCGAACTGTGCAAACTCAGCGGGCGCGCGCGCGCGTGCGTCTGTCTCTCGTCTTGTCTCGTATCTCACTCATGATCTCTGCCTTGCTGTGGCGAGTGATCTTTTGAACTAAACAGGTCTTGTCTACTTGTGTTTGTGTGTCATATGAATAATATAAATGTGCCCCATACATGGAATCAGAGTGCCTACTGTATGTAGTAAATGGAAAGCCTCTACAGCAAAAGGCCAACCGCTGTATGCATTCGATTTGTTTCTACCATTTATTAGTAATGATTTACACAGTTTGTTTACTATTTACTATTTACCTGAGCATTCAGTATTGTGCAAAATAGCATACAGAAGGTGAGGGACATTTTTGGGGGAAAGAAGTGCTGCATGTATCATTTAAACATGTGACTTTTCATAAAAATTCTATAATCCAAGGTGACCACCACCATATGACGTCATAATATGCAAATTAGATGGGACAATGTAATCCCTACATAAACTTTGGGTCATCCTTAATATTTCTCTAATTTACAGAAAGTCTCTATCTTTTATCACTTTTAAGATATAGCCTTTTCAAATTAAGATGTCAAAATCGAACATTTTAGGAAAAAACCTCTGGCGCCTAAAGGGTTAAACAGTTCAAGTTAACGTGGGGAATCCCGGATGCGTGTCATTGTGCATCCGCTCTTAAAGGGGCAGCAGATTAATAAACTGCCCTCTCATAATGTGAATCAAACAACAAAAGACTAGAGAAGACCTTCTGCGTTTTTAAGAATCAAGTGATATTAATGCATAGAATATCATACAGTGAAGACTAAGCAGTTTTATTCTGTAGTATTTCTTAAAAAAATATCTATAAAATGAAATAACAATATTGTGATATCGTTATTGTGAAATAAAATGTCTCATGTATGTAGAATAATATGGTCTTAATGCCCATCCCTACTGCTAGTTTTAAGATCAAGTTTTAAGCTAGTTTTAAGATCAAGCTTGTCATAAAAAGTAAAGGAGCTTTGGAAAGAGTAATCTGAGAACACTGTCATGTTCACTCGTTCAACAGATAGGACAGGAAACCACCATCCTCGGACTCTGAAGAATTACAGGCAAACCAGGATTTTGTTTTTCAAAGTTTTTGTATGGACCTGGTGAGTACATTTTGCAAGTCCATGTCTCTGTCAGTAAGTTGATAATTAATATTAATGTTTTATCAAACAAATTAATATTCATTTGTGTGTGTGTGTGTGTGTGTGTGTGTGTGTGTGTGTGTGTGTGTGTGTGTGTGTGTGTGTGTGTGTACTTGTCTACCTATCTAACAGGGGACCTTGGTGTCGTAACACACTCACTAACAGGGGACCTCTGAGCCAAGAGGGGACATTTTTCAGGTCCCCTGTTGGTCATGCTTTAAATCATGTTAAAATCAAGTAAAAACACTAAAAAAACGCTCTGGTGATTTTTTTTACTTTTGACCAAGTGGGGAACTACAAGTGTGTGTGTTTAAATCATGTGAAAATTAAGTAAAAACACTCTAGTAATTTTTTTAAAACTTTTGACCAAGTGGGGACCTAAGTGTGTGTGTGTGTTTAAGGTCATACTCAGCAGCTCCCCTGTAGGCTGGAGCAGGAACTGTAAGGGCTCTTAAACACACGTCGTTCACACACACTCCTCTATTGTTTGAATGGCCTGCTGGCCCAGAGAGACTCTGCTGTTTAACAGGCTGCTTACTAAAGGAACAGCATTACATCTCTTTACTAGATACCCTGACTAGTTTCAAACTTTGCATTACATTACAATTAAATTCTAAACAGAATCTAAGAAAAAAGGATTTAAAAATCTAAACAACCAGAATGTAATTAGAAGTTTTGTTTTTGTATTTTTTATTTTAACATATTTTAATGACAGTAGCCTATATTCATTGAACATTATTTCATTTATCAAAATAAACAGAAAATAGTACAAACTTTACTATTCTTTTAAACAAGTGTTAAGACATTATTAAAAAAAAAACATTTTAGCTCAAGTATTTGTATAAATAATGTGTGACTTTTGCCCCATGTAAAATGGGGTGCAAAAGGGCCACCTTACCACCTTATACATTTATTAGTTTTTTAAACAAACCACTTTTGATTTATTTATGATTTACATAATTACTCGGTCCCCTGTTAGATAGTAAATCACGACACCAGTGTGTTTACTTTGTCATTTCTTGCCATAAACACACTGTGGAGATTTAGAGTTTTTATAGCAATAACTGAGTTTTAAGAGTTAAATCAAGCAGAAATATTTCTCTAATGTATTAATTGCAGATCATCAGATCAATGATTATGTTAAACACAATGACTCGGTCCCCTGTTAGATAGTAAATCACGACACCAGTGTGTTTACTTTGTCATTTCTTGCCATAAACACACTGTGGAGATTTAGAGTTTTTATAGCAATAACTGAGTTTTAAGAGTTAAATCAAGCAGAAATAGTTCTCTAATGTATTAATTGCAGATCATCAGATCAATGATTATGTTAAACACAATGACTCGGTCCCCTGTTAGATAGTAAATCACGACACCAGTGTGTTTGCGTTGTCATTTCTTGCCATCTCAAACACACTGTAGATATTTAGAGTTTTTATAGCAATAACTGAGTTTTAAGAGTTAAATCAAGCAGAAATAGTTCTCTAATGTATTAATTGCAGATCCTCTTTGAATAATGATTATGTTAAACACAATGACTCGGTCCCCTGTTAGATAGTAAATCACGACACCAGTGTGTTTGCGTTGTCATTTCTTGCCATCTCAAACACACTGTAGATATTCACTGTATATATTGAGATAACTCAATTATATGGTGACTTGCATTAAAATTAGGGGTGTAACGATTCATCTACTACATCGATGTATCGATTTATTTTCCTACGATCTAACTACATCGATCTGTGCTCGGCAAGTTGGCCTTCCGGACGACATATATCGATCTAACATCGTTTTAAAAGGTAATCAATCGATTGTATCGATCATAGGAAATAACGCATTGGATTTAAGCACGTCAGACTTTAAATGGATGTTTTTTCTTAGCACTTTTAATGATAACGGCGTTAAACGTTACTCGATTCATTCTGCCTATCTGTGACATCATCGCAACGCACGCACCAGCAGCAGCGCTAAGAAAACAAAACATAGCATGGCGGATGGCAGAGGAGAAGCCAACCAGCGAGAAATTATCAAGCCACCAGGAGAAACAGCTACCTGTACTTTCAACCCTTGCTAAATGTTACCTGTGCATTCCTGGGACCAGTGTGCCAGCAGAGCGAGTTTGTAGTGCTGCTGGCGACATAGTGAACGTACAGAGAAGTGTTCTCAGTGTTCTCTGCGGTCAGATCATGTTGATATTTTTGAAAAAGAAATATGTAGAGTCATTGAAGAGTAGTTGGTTACATTGTATCTTTTGTTAAATATTGTTTGTTTATTAAACTGAGAGTAGTAGCAGGTTCAGCCAGTTTATTCAACCTGAAGAAATGTTGGTTGCACTTTATTTTTGATATTAATATTGTATTTGTATTATTTTAATGATGAAAAACAACAGCAAAAGTAACAGGTACACCTACTATTAATTAAACCTGAAGAGAAGTTAGTTGCACTTTATTTTTGATATTAATATTGTAATATTAATATGTTGGATAACAAAAGCAGAAGTAGCAGGTTAACCTACTGTTGAAATGTTGGTTGCACTTACTGTGCTTTTATTGAAAATGTATTGAATATTGAAAATGAGAGCAGAAAAGGTTAACTTCCTGTTAATTCAACCTAAACTGTTGGTTGCACTTTATTCAAATAAAATTTGAATGCATTTGCCATTAATTGTTGTTTACTTGTTTGTTTATATCCATAATTAATTGATACCTGATTCCCTTACAAGAAACAACAGGAATCTAGGAAACTTCACCTGCACTGACCAGTATCCAGATATTTATTTCAGTCACACAATTTTTGGCTAAAAAGTTACTGAATCGATTTCAAGTCACTGAATCGTTTCGGATCGTATCGTTCTATGAACCAAAATCGTCCTTGAATCGTATCGACAACCTCAAATCGTGATACGAATCGAATCGTTGTTAAAACGAATCGTTACACCCCTAATTAAAATGTTTATTCGTCTCAATTAAATTATGTGAACTGAATGACTTTTAACATTGACACTTTAGTTGTTTAACCAACTGATGATTTGCAACTCAGCAATCAACACACAACTGAGTTTTGACCTCCAAAATCTTATTATAGTGTATTGTTATGGTAAGTATTGGTGTTTTATGTTTTAAATCAAGCAGAAATCACTCTTTAAGGAAACAATTGCAGGTCACACTTTATACAGTGAACATGATTTCCTTAAATTGACTTGTCCCCTGTTGGATGGGAAAACACGACGCCTGTTTGATTTCTTTGCTATTTCTTGCCATCACAAACACACTGTACAGATTTCAGAACTAAATTTTATGGTGACTTGCATGAAAATGTTTATCCGTCTCAATTAAATTATGCAAAATGAACGTCTTTTAACACTGACACTTTAGTTGAAGATTTTCAACTCAACAATCAACACAACTGAGTTTTGACCTCAAAAATCATTATACAGTGTATATTAAATTTAAATAAAAAATATAAAATTTCTTTACAAAACAAGTTTGACTCTCTACTGCTTATTCATTATTGTTTATGCTACATGGTCCATGTTTACATTACAGTATAAAATTGTTCCTAAGTTTTCCCCTTTTATATAGATGGTAATGACTAAATATCCTCGCACACTGAAATTTTCACACGTAAAAAAAAAAGATCAAGCACGTTTACACACAGCCTCTGAAACTTTCCTTCGTCATAAAAAAAATCTGATCAGGTTCAGTTTTCTGCATTTTTCACATCCATAGCAAGCATTTTAAGAGGGGTTTCACATTTCTGTGTTATTCATTTTTGTGTTCAAATTTTGAACATAAGTTGAACAGTTTAAAAAAGAAAGTGTGAACGTTCAAATTAGCCTTTATAGTTCATAAAGTTTTGCTGGCGTTTGTATCTAATTGAGAAAAGAATGAATGTAAATTGAAAGATGTCGTCATTGAACGCATTTTGTGCCAAAGCAAATAAATGATCCACAGTTTAGCCACATAGGCTGATGTGATCCCTGAGTGAAGAGTTTTGAAAAAGTGATGCGTATGCAGAAATGTGTCCTAGCAGATGTTTAAAAAACCCTGTAATATCACTATTAGTAAGGGATCACTGTATAATATCAGTCTTTAAATGTGAGATATTTAAAGTGAACCTAAAGTATACTTGCAATAGTGTGATTTTAGCACAATTAAATATACTTAATGGATGTTTCGCAAAAGCGTTGTTTAGTGATATTGCGTCCTTGTGTTCCTGCTCTACGTCATCATCAACTGTCGAAGTTCAATTACAATACTCAAGAACACATGTACAGAGGATGCACAAAAGTACCCGGATGCGATCTCTGACTCATAACACTCACACACGTGGAAGAAAACGGACAGTTCTCTTCTGATAGCATATAATTCAGTGGAAAAAGAAGTAAACTTGAGAATTACATATGGCATATCTTGCTTTATTATGCTGAGATTGATCGAGCCTGGTATAAATAACTCCATACAGATCTATTGTTTTACAAAAATAATCTATTGTTTACAAAAGGAGAAAACGTGTGTACTTTAATGTAAACTTTAATGTAAACTAATCTAAACTGAAGTTAACAGCAAAAAAATATATACTATAATGCTGACTGTTGTTAGTGTTTTTTGTTGTATGAGTTAAAAGTGTATATGTTGGGTGAATCCTCGTTGTGTTCTGGAAGAATGAGTTGATTTAAGACATCAATGAAGTGTTTTGGTAGTTTTAGCACATTTTGAACGTGAAATTAACTGCTTTGCTAAGAAAAGAGAAAGGTGTCCTAGCGATTGTAGCTGAGAGATAGACGTCAAACAGACTCAAACAAAGACCCAGAATTCTGTGGTGTTACAGTGCTGTAAATGGCTGCTGTAAGGTTTCTTTATGAAATAACAGGCACAATGGCCAAGATATTTCTGCAAAAACTCCAAAGTAATGTTCGGTTGCAGTGAGAAACTAAAAAAACTCATGCATCCTTAATGTGTGTATTTAGCCTGTGTAGATCAGTTTGCTTACACATCCCCCAAACTCCATTTACATATGAATACAGGAAAGGCCAAAGCCATTGTCTCACAGGTGAGGAATAGGCCTTACAGAGCTGTTTCACCCATGTCACAGAAACAAACTTCTCAAACAAACTAGAGAAGACGCTGGGATTTACCTGGGAAAATTAAATCAATGTACACTTTTTCCAATCCCTACGACACATTTTTCAATACTTGGGTCACTTTTTTAAAACTCTTCACACACTTCTCCAAAATGAATTTCAGCTTGGCACAGCAGTTATTTTAATGTTCAAAATGCACTAAAACTACCAAAAAGGATTCTGAGGATTCAAAGGAATCACCCAACAAACACACTTTTTCAATCATAAAACACAGACCTAAAACACATGATCATTACACAATGTTTTCTTTTCTAAAATTTTCTTTTCAAAACAAGACTTACACTATAATTCAGTGCAGTTTATGTTACATGGTCCTTGGTCCAGTACAGTATAACATTATTCCTAAATGTTTCCCTTTTGAATGGATGGCAATGCAGTTTAAAAACTAACACCAGCTAAATCTATTTGTTTTGATAGTATTTTATATTTTAGATTCAAAATACAACCCCAAATCAGAAAAAGTTGGGACAGTTTGGAAAACGCAAAAAAAAAAGAACAAAAAAAAGAGGTGATTTCTAAATTTACTTTGACTTGTATTTCATTGCAGACAATATGAACACAAAATATTTAATGTTTTGTCTGGTCAACTTCATGTCATTTGTAAATATGCATCCTTTCCTGTCATTCAGACCTGCAACACATTTCAAAAAAAGTTGGGACAGTAAAGCATTTAACACTTTGTAATGTTGCCATTCCTTTTCACAACACTTAAAAGACGTTTAGGGACTGAAGACACCAAGTGATGAAGTGTTTCAGGTGTAATTTTGTCTTAAGGCGGGCAACAGTACGGGGTCTTCGTTGTCCACAGTCTCTATTGGAGACAGGTCGGGACTGAGGCAGGCCAGTCAAGTGCCCGAACCCTCTTCCTCCGCAGCCAGGACTTTGTAATGTGTGCAGAATGTGGTTTTGCATTGTCTTGTTGAAATATGCATGGACCTCCCTGGAAAAGATGTCTTCTTGAAGGCAGCATATTATGCTCCAAAATCTCTATGTACTTTTCAGCATTAATGGTGCCTTCACAGGACCTTTCTTGGATGCTGCTTTTGTAGCAAATCATAATTACAATCACCTGTTGACATCACCTGTTTCAAATCACATCATTATTTAGCCATTTTACCTTATTACTAGCCCTAAACTGCTCCTGTCCCAACTTTTTTTGAAATGTGTTGCAGGTCTGAATGACAGGAAAGGATGCATATTTACAAATGACATGAAGTTGACCAGACAAAACATGAAATATTTTGTGTTCATATTGTCTGCAATGAAATACAAGTCAAAGTAAATTTAGAAATCACTTCTTTTTTTTGTATTTGCGTTTTCCATACTGTCCCAACTTTTTCTGATTTGGGGTTGTATATTTCAATATGGTATTACTGTCTAAATGTAGCAAATTTCTATTATTTTTTTAGTTTTGTGTTAAATTTTGAACATAAGTTTAACAGTTTTGAAAAGAGAATGTAAAAATGTTCAAATTGGCCTGTATAGTACATAATGTTTTGGTGGTGTTTGTGTCAAAGTCAGAAAAGAATGAATGTAAATTGAAAGATGTCGTCATTGAACACATTTTGTGCCCAAAGCATTGATAAATGATCCAGAGTTTAGCCACATAGACTGATGTGATCCCTGAGTGAAGACAAAAAGTGAACAGTGAAAAAGTGATGAGGATTGAGAAATGTGTCCCAGCAAATGTAAAAAAAAAAAAAAAAACTGTTGACATGTTTTAAATTGTTTTAAAAATTAAATTAAATTAAATTAAATATATTTTCATCTTATTAGAAGTGATATTTTCTTGGTGTTTAGCCCCACAGCTTTCTGCATATCGCTTTACGTTTTTTTTATTTATTGCATTGGCCAATACTAAATTGATATGTTAAAAACTGTGAATCATTTTTCATTGCTTTCACACAAAATCCATTCAATGACCACATTTTCCAAAATCCACGAACACTTTTGTTATTCGTACCTAACCATCTGCAAAACTATATATTTTTAGCACATTCTTTGAATGCTAACACACTGCTTTCAGAACTGATCAAACACATTCAAGTCTGAACGATGATCAACTCATTTCTGCAGGAATTATATTAAAATCCAAAGGGACCCACTTTATATAAGGTGGCCTTAACTACTATGTACTAACATTTTAATTATCCATTTGATACAATGCACTTATTGTTTACATACATGTCTTTACATTGTACTTACATTTTTAAATATACCTGCATGTAATTACATCTGTAATTAATTTCTGTAGTTACATCTTGTTTTGAAAATAAAATTTTAGAAAAGAAAACATTGTGTAATGATCATGTGTTTTAGGTCTGTGTTTTATGATTGAAAAAGTGTGTTTGTTGGGTGATTCCTTTGAATCCTCAGAATCCTTTTTGGTAGTTTTAGTGCATTTTGAACATTAAAATAACTGCTGTGCCAAGCTGAAATTCATTTTGGAGAAGTGTGTGAAGAGTTTTAAAAAAGTGACCCAAGTATTGAAAAATGTGTCGTAGGGATTGGAAAAAGTGTACATTGATTTAATTTTCCCAGGTAAATCCCAGCGTCTTCTCTAGTTTGTTTGAGAAGTTTGTTTCTGTGACATGGGTGAAACAGCTCTGTAAGGCCTATTCCTCACCTGTGAGACAATGGCTTTGGCCTTTCCTGTATTCATATGTAAATGGAGTTTGGGGGATGTGTAAGCAAACTGATCTACACAGGCTAAATACACACATGAAGTATTTTTTTAGTAGTTAGGAGTTTATGTACTATACAGGCCAATTTGAACATTTTTACATTCTCTTTTCAAAACTGTTAAACTTATGTTCAAAATTTAACACACAACTAAAAAAATAATAGAAATTTGCTACATTTAGACAGTAATACCATATTGAAATATACAACCCCAAATCAGAAAAAGTTGGGACAGTATGGAAAACGCAAATACAAAAAAAAGAAGTGATTTCTAAATTTACTTTGACTTGTATTTCATTGCAGACAATATGAACACAAAACATTTCATGTTTTGTCTGGTCAACTTCATGTCATTTGTAAATATGCATCCTTTCCTGTCATTCAGACCTGCAATTCAGACACATTTCAAAAAAAGTTGGGACAGGAGCAGTTTAGGGCTAGTAATGAGGTAAAATGGCTAAATAATGATGTGATTTGAAACAGGTGATGTCAACAGGTGATTGTAATTATGATTTGCTACAAAAGCAGCATCCAAGAAAGGTCCTGTGAAGGCACCATTAATGCTGAAAAGTACATAGAGATTTTGGAGCATAATATGCTGCCTTCAAGAAGACATCTTTTCCAGGGAGGTCCATGCATATTTCAACAAGACAATGCAAAACCACATTCTGCACACATTACAAAGTCCTGGCTGCGGAGGAAGAGGGTTCGGGCACTTGACTGGCCTGCCTCAGTCCCGACCTGTCTCCAATAGAGAATGTGGACAACGAAGACCCCGTACTGTTGCCCACCTTAAGACAAAATTACACCTGAAACACTTCATCACTTGGTGTCTTCAGTCCCTAAACGTCTTTTAAGTGTTGTGAAAAGGAATGGCAACATTACAAAGTGTTAAATGCTTTACTGTCCCAACTTTTTTTGAAATGTGTTGCAGGTCTGAATGACAGGAAAGGATGCATATTTACAAATGACATGAAGTTGACCAGACAAAACATTAAATATTTTGTGTTCATATTGTCTGCAATGAAATACAAGTCAAAGTAAATTTAGAAATCACCTCTTTTTTTTTCTTCTTTTTTTTTTGCGTTTTCCAAACTGTCCCAACTTTTTCTGATTTGGGGTTGTATTTTGAATCTAAAATATAAAATACTATCAAAACAAATAGATTTAGCTGGTGTTAGTTTACTGCATTGCCATCCATTCAAAAGGGAAACATTTAGGAATAATGTTATACTGTACTGGACCAAGGACCATGTAACATAAACTGCACTGAATTATAGTGTAAGTCTTGTTTTGAAAAGAAAATTTTACAAAAGAAAACATTGTGTAATGATCATGTGTTTTAGGTCTGTGTTTTATGATTGAAAAAGTGTGTTTGTTGGGTGATTCCTTTGAATCCTCAGAATCCTTTTTGGTAGTTTTAGTGCATTTTGAACATTAAAATAACTGCTGTGCCAAGCTGAAATTCATTTTGGAGAAGTGTGTGAAGAGTTTTAAAAAAGTGACCCAAGTATTGAAAAATGTGTCGTAGGGATTGGAAAAAGTGTACATTGATTTAATTTTCCCAGGTAAATCCCAGCGTCTTCTCTAGTTTGTTTGAGAAGTTTGTTTCTGTGACATGGGTGAAACAGCTCTGTAAGGCCTATTCCTCACCTGTGAGACAATGGCTTTGGCCTTTCCTGTATTCATATGTAAATAGGGTTTGGGAGATGTGTCAATCTCGATCAATCTCAGCATAATAAAGCAAGATATGCCATATGTAATTCTCAAGTTTACTTCTTTTTCCACTGAATTATATGCTATCAGAAGAGAACTGTCCGTTTTCTTCCACGTGTGTGAGTGTTATGAGTCAGAGATCGCATTCGCTCTGGATCGGTCAATTATATTACGATCATAAATCACTAGAAATAATGCATGTCTGTCTATTATATAATTATAGCAAGTCCTCGATGATGGTTTGAGTG
The DNA here is from genome assembly GCA_023566225.1 of Romanogobio albipinnatus. NCBI lineage: Eukaryota > Metazoa > Chordata > Actinopteri > Cypriniformes > Gobionidae > Romanogobio > Romanogobio albipinnatus. The sequence goes on from JAKRKY010000053.1 coordinate 148,349, forward strand.
GCGTTCTGTGTTAAACCTCCATTTATCAACGATTCACCTCACTTTGACGCGTTCAGTGTGAAATGGCCGTAACAATTTTTTTTTATAGTATTAAAGCATAAAATATTGTAAACCCTAGTGACCTGCATGAGACTTACTGGTATAAATATTATAATTATTCTTGGAGTACTCCTTTATTGCACAATGCACATTTCTTAATGATGGCTGTTTCGCAATTCTGGGAATGCAAAGAAGGGACTTGTGTTTTCGTGGAGACCAGTCTTGCTATGTGATCTTGAAAGAACGAGCTCAGAAGTTTGTGAGGACACAGAACAGAAATTGAGATGTGTGAACTTGTTGCTCAACTAACCATCCCAGCATATTATATAGTGGCTAACACAAAATAACCACAAACATAACCTATTAAAACATTTATTTCATATTATTGTAGACATTGTTTTCATATACTTGTATATCTTATAACATCCGGGTACTTTTGTGCATCACTTTTTCAAAACTCTTCACTCAGGGATCACATCAGCCTATGTGGCTAAACTGTGGATCATTTATTTGCTTTGGCACAAAATGCGTTCAATGACAACATCTTTCAATTTACATTCATTCTTTTCTCAATTAGATACAAACACCAGCAAAACTTTATGAACTATAAAGGCTAATTTGAACGTTCACACTTTCTTTTTTAAACTGTTCAACTTATGTTCAAAATTTGAACACAAAAATGAATAACACAGAAATGTGAAACCCCTCTTAAAATGCTTGCTATGGATGTGAAAAATGCAGAAAACTGAACCTGATCAGATTTTTTTTATGACGAAGCAAAGTTTCAGAGGCTGTGTGTAAACGTGCTTGATCTTTTTTTTTTTACGTGTGAAAATTTCAGTGTGCGAGGATATTTAGTCATTACCATCTATATAAAAGGGGAAAACTTAGGAACAATATTATACTGTAATGTAAACATGGACCATGTAGCATAAACAATAATGAATAAGCAGTAGAGAGTCAAACTTGTTTTGTAAAGAAATTTTATATTTTTTATTTAAATTTAATATACACTGTATAATGATTTTTGAGGTCAAAACTCAGTTGTGTTGATTGTTGAGTTGAAAATCTTCAACTAAAGTGTCAATGGTAAAAGACGTTCATTTTGCATAATTTAATTGAGACGGATAAACATTTTCATGCAAGTCACCATAAAATGTATTTCTGACCTTCAAAATCTCTACAGTGTGTTTGTGATGGCAAGAAATGGCAAAGAAATCAAACAGGCGTCGTGTTTTCCCATCCAACAGGGGACAAGTCAATTTAAGGAAATCATGTTCACTGTATAAAGTGTGACCTGCAATTGTTTCCTTAAAGAGTGATTTCTGCTTGATTTAAAACATAAAACACCAATACTTACCATAACAATACACTATAATAAGATTTTAGAGGTCAAAACTCATCAGTTGGTTAAACAACTAAAGTGTCAATGTTAAAAGTCATTCAGTTCACATAATTTAATTGAGACGGATAAACATTTTAATGCAAGTCGCCATATAATTGAGTTATCTCAATATATACAGTGAATATCTACAGTGTGTTTGAGATGGCAAGAAATGACAACGCAAACACACTGGTGTCGTGATTTACTATCTAACAGGGGACAGAGTCATTGTGTTTAACATAATCATTATTCAAAGAGGATCTGCAATTAATACATTAGAGAACTATTTCTGCTTGATTTAACTCTTAAAACTCAGTTATTGCTATAAAAACTCTAAATCTCCACAGTGTGTTTATGGCAAGAAATGACAACGCAAACACACTGGTGTCGTGATTTACTATCTAACAGGGGACCGAGTCATTGTGTTTAACATAATCATTGATCTGATGATCTGCAATTAATACATTAGAGAACTATTTCTGCTTGATTTAACTCTTAAAACTCAGTTATTGCTATAAAAATTCTAAATCTCTACAGTGTGTTTATGGCAAGAAATGACAACGCAAACACACTGGTGTCGTGATTTACTATCTAACAGGGGACCGAGTCATTGTGTTTAACATAATCATTCAATGATGATCTGCAATTAATACATTAGAGAACTATTTCTGCTTGATTTTAACTCTTAAAACTCAGTTATTGCTATAAAAACTCTAAATCTCTACAGTGTGTTTATGGCAAGAAATGACAACGCTAACACACTGGTGTCGTGATTTACTATCTAACAGGGGACCGAGTCATTGTGTTTAACATAATCATTGATCTGATGATCTGCAATTAATACATTAGAGAAATATTTCTGCTTGATTTAACTCTTAAAACTCAGTTATTGCTATAAAAATTCTAAATCTCCACAGTGTGTTTATGGCAAGAAATGACAACGCAAACACACTGGTGTCGTGATTTACTATCTAACAGGGGACCGAGTCATTGTGTTTAACATAATCATTATTCAAAGAGGATCTGCAATTAATACATTAGAGAAATATTTCTGCTTGATTTAACTCTTAAAACTCAGTTATTGCTATAAAAACTCTAAATCTCCACAGTGTGTTTATGGCAAGAAATGACAACGCAAACACACTGGTGTCGTGATTTACTATCTAACAGGGGACCGAGTCATTGTGTTTAACATAATCATTGATCTGATGATCTGCAATTAATACATTAGAGAAATATTTCTGCTTGATTTAACTCTTAAAACTCAGTTATTGCTATAAAAACTCTAAATCTCCACAGTGTGTTTATGGCAAGAAATGACAACACAAACACACTGGTGTCGTGATTTACTATCTAACAGGGGACCGAGTCATTGTGTTTAACATAATCATTATTCAATGATGATCTGCAATTAATACATTAGAGAACTATTTCTGCTTGATTTAACTCTTACAACTCAGTTATTGCTATAAAAACTCTAAATCTCCACAGTGTGTTTATGGCAAGAAATGACAACGCAAACACACTGGTGTCGTGATTTACTATCTAACAGGGGACCGAGTCATTGTGTTTAACATAATCATTGATCTGATGATCTGCAATTAATACATTAGAGAACTATTTCTGCTTGATTTAACTCTTAAAACTCAGTTATTGCAATAAAAATTCTAAATCTCTACAGTGTGTTTATGGCAAGAAATGACAACGCAAACACACTGGTGTCGTGATTTACTATCTAACAGGGGACCGAGTCATTGTGTTTAACATAATCATTATTCAAAGATGATCTGCAATTAATACATTAGAGAAATATTTCTGCTTGATTTAACTCTTAAAACGTCTCGGTTACGTATGTAACCCTCGTTCCCTGAGGAGGGAACGGAGACGTACGTTAGTGACTAACGAATGGGGGGTTTCGCTTAGAAGCCTATCATCTTCGAGAATTCAACAGCGCCCAATGGCAGTGCCAATGCCATGGGCATGCGGAATTTGCATGCGTAACTCCGCCCCACCCTGTGGGTATATAAGGAAGTACGCTGGCAACATCGCATTATGTTACTGCTGCAGGAGCCAAGACTGAACTCCGCATACCAGCAACACAGCTGACGTGGCAAAGGAAACGTACGTCTCCGTTCCCTCCTCAGGGAACGAGGGTTACATACGTAACCGAGACGTTCCCTTTCGTTCAGTCACTACGACGTACGTTAGTGACTAACGAATGGGGGTTCCAATACAACAACGCCACTCAGCTGTCATCCAGTGCCCTGCGTAAGTGTGAGTACCCTGTCGTAAGACTAGTACGGACGAAGGACTCCCACTTATCACAGGATTACCAAGGTACACTGGGAAGTATATCCCAGTGAGGGAATGCCAAGATGCCTACCCGTAGGGAGGACTTAGAGAATACACATATGACCCGCTAAGGGCTGCATATGGAAGATCTCTAGGGTACCAGCCAGAGGGTGGATTTTTAACCCTAGGGGTGGCAGGGACTTGCCAAGGGAAAGACACCTGCTCACTGAGGAGGCTTACGGTGGAAATACTCGTGTGGGGGTCGCCGGAGGGGAACCATGCACACGGAGCACCTGGCCGGACATGAGGGTCTGGGCTCGAAAGGGCAGACTGAACTGATGTCGGCGTAAGCAGTGCTGGAGGAGCTCAGGGCTCTCGGGGAGCTCACCTGAGGGAAAATATCGCACGTATCCAGTCCGTGGAGTGGAATGGCGAGCAAGCGAAGACACCTGAGCCTGGCCCATACCGGCCACCCGCAGGGGCGAGTACATAGTCGGACACTGGCTCCACTCGGAGATTGTAAAATCTGGCGAATGTGTTTGGTGTCGCCCAGCCTGCAGCTCTGCAGATGTCTGTTAGCGAGGCGCCATGCGCTAAGCCCAAGAGGAGGCCACACTCCATGTGGAGTGTGCCCTGACCCCAAGGGGACATGGTCGACCTTGCTGCTGGTAAGCCAAAACAATGGTGTCCACTATCCAGTGAGACAACCTCTGCTTTGAGAGAGCACTTCCCTTCCGCTCTCCACCATAACAGACAAAGAGCTGGTCTGAGGTCCTGAAACATCGCGTACTGTCTACATAAGCGCGGAGAGCGCGTACTGGACAGAGCAATGCCAAGGCTGGGTCTGCCTCCTCCAAGGCAGCGCTTGCAGGTTCACCACCTGGCTTCTTGGTTTTTTACGGAGTGGTGGGAACCTTGGGCACATATCCGGGCCGGGGTCTCAGGATCACGTGAGAGTTAGCCGGCCCGAACTCAAGGCACGCTTCGTCAACCGAAAATGCTTGCAGGTCCCCGACCCTCTTAAGAGAGGCCAATGCGGTCAGCAGAGCCGTCTTTATAGACAAGAACTTAATCTCAACCGACCGCAAAGGCTCAAGGGAGGCCTCTACAGAGCACTTAAGACTACTGAGAGGTCCCAAGAGGGAACGAGAGGAGAGCGAGGATGATTCAGTCTCCTCGCCCCCCTCAGGAACCTGTGATCAGGTCGTGCTGACTTACCTTTTTGTCTCCCAGGAGATCGTGGTAGGCAGATATTGCGGCCACATACACTTTAAGGGTGGAAGGAGACAGCCTTCTTTCCACCCCCTCCTGGAGAAACGATAGCACGGACCCAATCGGGCATTTCCAGGGGTCTTCCTGGCGGGAAGAGCACCATGTGACGAAGAGGTTCCACTTCAACGCATAGAGGTGTCGAGTAGACTCTGCTCTAGCGGAAGTGATGGTAGCGACCACCGAGGTGGAAGGCTACTCAAACCTGCCGCGTCCCGTCCAGAAGCCACACGTGGAGCTTCCAGAACACTGGACGCGGGTGCCAAAGGGTGCCCCGTCTCTGAGTGAGAAGGTCTTGACTCAGAGGAATAGGCCAGGGAGGGGCTGTCGCAAGGAGTAGCAGTTCTGAGAACCAGGCCTGGCCGTGCCAACGGGGCGACCAACATGACCTGCTCCTTGTCCTCCCTGATCTTGCACAGTACCTGTGCGAGAAGGCTCACTGGGGGAAACGCATACTTGCGTAGCCCCGACGGCCAGCTGTGCGCCAGTGCATCCGTGCTGACCATAGGTCAGGGAATAATACAGGGAGCAATGGGAAGAGTCCTGGGAGGCAACAGGTCTACCTGTGCGTCGCCGAACCGTTCCCATATCAGCTAGACCGTCTGGGGATGGAGTCTCCAATATCCAGGAAGTGGCTGAAGCCGTGAGCTCGTCGGCTGCACGGTTCAGGACTCCCGGGATGTGGACAGCATGAAGGGACCTCAGATGCTTCTGACTCCATAAAACGAGATGGCGGGCGAGTTGAGACATACGGCGGGAGCGTAGACCGCCCTGGTGGTTGATGTACGCTACTACGACCGTGTTGTCTGTCCTGACTAGCACATGTTGACCCTTCAGCAACGCTCGGAAGCGGTGCAGGGCGAACCGTACTGCCAGTAACTCGAGGCAATTGACATGCAGAAGGCGCTGGGGTCCTGTCCAGGAGCCCGCGGCTGCTTGTCCATTGCACATGGCACCCCAGCCCGTGGAAGATGCATCTGTTGATACAACAAGATGCCTGGAAACTCGTTCTAAGGACACACCGGTCCGTAGAAACTTGAGGTTCGACCACGGGGTGAGAGTCTGTAAGCAGGCCCGAGTCACTTGTACCCGGAGCGTGCCAGACCGCCATGCCCATCTCGGGACTCGATCGCGTAGCCAGTGCTGAAGCGGTCTCATATGTAGCAATCCGAGCGGCGTCACCGCAGCTGCAGATGCCATATGCCCCAGGAGCCTCTGAAATAGCTTCAGTGGGACCGCATTCTCGCCCTCGATTTGACAAAGGCCAGTCAGCAGAGACTGTGTGCGCGCTCGCTGGTAAGCAGCACGCACCTGCGACCGAGTTGGAAACCACACTGAGAAAGGAGATCCTCTGCACGGGGCAGAGTCGCTCTTCTCCCAGTCGACCCGAAGGCCCAGACGGGCTAAGTGCTGGAGCACTTGGACTCTGTGTCCGCAGACCTGCTTCGAGAGTGACCCAGTATGAGCCAGTCATCGAAGTAGTTCAGGATGCGAACCCCGTGCTGCCGAGTGGCGCAAGGGCTGCCTCGAAGACTACGTAGAGTCACGAGGGGACAGAGCTGCCCGAATGGGGGGACTGCGTACTGAATGTCCGCCCCTCGAAGCAAACCGTAGGAACGGTCCGCGTCGAGGAAGGAGACATGAAGTAAGCGTCCTTCAGGTCGATCGCTGCAACCAATCTACCGGACGAACGTGTCCAAAGAGGCGTTCGCTACCGACATCCTGAACGGAAGCCTGAGAAGGATCGGTTCAAGACGGGCAGATCCAGGATTGGCCATAACCCACCGGTTTCCTAGGGTACAATGAAGCAAGGGCTGAGAAGCCGGACTTCACTTCGGCTGGAGGGACAGGCTCGATCGCACCCTTCGCCAGTAGGGTGACAACCTCCGCACGCATGACAGGGGATAGGCCCCATCATAGCGGGCGGCCTCCCCAGAGCGGGGAGGAACCTGCGCGAACTGAATCGCGTAGCCGCGCCTGATGGTCTTCGTGACCCAGCGGAACAGTCCCGGAAGCTGAAGCCAGACTCCCAGGAACTGCACCAGCGGGGTCATTCGGACCACGGACGTACCCAGGGTGGGGCAGCGAGGCAGCGTTACCGGCCCGGACATGGGAGGCTGTTGGGCGTCCCGGTGCGGGGGCACGGTTAACTGCTGCGTCCTGACAGAGGAGACCAGGGAAGGACGCACGTTCCACTGGGGTCTGCTCTGAGAGGAGGCTGGCGAGAGAGAGGGACGAGAGTGGCGCGGCCCGGAGGCGGCACACACTGCCATCACCGGTCTCTGGGTCCTCAGAGACAGGAACATGAGTTCTTTCCAAGCGCTGCTAGCCCGGGGGCCAGCAGCGGAAGGATTTTCCCCCGGCCCTCCACCGGGGGAAGGAGAGGCCCTGCAACCATCCCCTGGAAAGAACTGGAACCCATCTCTGAGTTGTCCACCTCCAGCCTGGCGTTTCAGCCAGGCTGAGGAGCGGACTGGGCGACATCCTGCAACCACCTCCACGGCGCGGCCCGGAGAAGGCTGCTGCTGGGGCCGGACGGGAGGAGGGAGGGCGCCCTCGGCGGCGAGCGGACTGAGGCGACTGGGCCGGCGGCTGGTGCAGCAGCCAGCCGCCGGGGCAGTACGTGTTACAGCCTCAGTCTGCTCTGGGGCGGCCAAGAACTGTTGGGCGCAGTTCTCGGCCGCGCCGCCGAAGAGGCCAGCCTGGGATATGGGCGAGTTGAGGAGACGGGCTCAGTCAACCCCCCCATATCACCAGGTAAGGCCAGGAAATTCTCCCGGACCACAGCTGTGGACATCGCCCGACCGAGGGAGCGTGTGGCCACCCTCACCACCCAGAGGGCGGGATCAGTGGCGGCACGCAGCTCAACAAAGAGCCCTGGGTCAGCTCCACCCTTGTGCATGTGCAAAGGGGCGGCGGCCTACCCCATAGCACTGCAGGACCACGCCACCGAAGTAGACGAGCCCACAGGCTTAGGGAGGGTGCTTAGGACAGCCACACCACGTCAAAGCCCTCTGTGGACACCGGAGTGCGCAACAGAGTTGTTTAACAGTGGGGAGGGGGCCCCAGTGTACCCTAGGCCGCGGCCCCATCAAGGGCAGAGAAGGCGGAGGAGGCCACCAAACGGTCACGGGAAGCACGGGGACTTCCAGGACCGCGTGATCTCCTCATGCACCTCGGGAGCGAAAGGCATTGGGGGCGGGGCCCAACAGCTGTCGGGTGCCGCCCACAAAAACCGATCGCGCAACCACGAGCACTCGCGACTGGGCGGAGTTCCACACCAGCGCGAGGCTCGCGGCTGCCCGAGATAACATGGCTATCAACTCTAGGTCAGATCAGGCAGTGCTGACACACCCGGAGGCGGAGCACAACCTAATCGTCATCCCCAAAGGATCTAGCCCACCTTGGGATGCGGCGATCGACATCTCGCCGCTATCTGGAGTGTGAACGAAACGAACGAGGCGTCAGAGACGGGCCGCTGTTTCAGTCCAGCACTCGTGGGAAGCGATGTGCGAGAGGGGGGCGTGGCCCGAGGAATGATCGTCGGGGTTCTTAAACCACGCACCGCCCTCAGGTCACCCTGGCCACCAGCCAAAGTACCACCTCTCTCAGAGACGGTAGATTGGGGTGTGGCAGAGGGGACTCTCTCTCCTTGCAGAGATCACTGAGTCTCGACCGCGACATCGCGATGGTCACGTTCCCGCAGTGGGAACATGACACATCCACAATCACTGCCCGAACGTGCTGAAGCCCAAACACGTCGAGCAGTGAATGTACCCATAGACAGCAACGGAGATCGATCGCACCCGGAAGTGCACGGGCGAACCGTCTTGAAAAAGACGTGCCACGCGCAAGCTCTTTTTGTGAGAGGAAAGCTCTGCAGAGTGCCGAAGCGCCCAGTAATAACACACACAGCTGTTGCAGATCACTGCACAGATCAGCAGGCAGGCAATGCGAGATCGCTGGAATGCGCCGTCACACCAACACTCTGGAGAACCGCTCGTCTCGAAGACTGAAGAGAGGACTTCAGAATTCAGGCTTGTAGGAGTGAAGAGATGCTCTTGGCTCCAAAGCTGAAACATAATGCGATGTTGCCAGCGTACTTCCTTATATACCCACAGGGTGGGGCGGAGTTACGCATGCAAATTCCGCATGCCCATGGCATTGGCACTGCCATTGGGCGCTGTTGAATTCTCGAAGATGATAGGCTTCTAAGCGAAACCCCCCATTCGTTAGTCACTAACGTACGTCGTAGTGACTGAACGAAAGGGAACTCAGTTATTGCTATAAAAACTCTAAATCTCCACAGTGTGTTTATGGCAAGAAATGACAACGCAAACACACTGGTGTCATGATTTACTATCTAACAGGGGACCGAGTCATTGTGTTTAACATAATCATTATTCAAAGATGATCTGCAATTAATACATTAGAGAAATATTTCTGCTTGATTTAACTCTTAAAACTCAGTTATTGCTATAAAAATTCTAAATCTCCACAGTGTGTTTATGGCAAGAAATGACAACGCAAACACACTGGTGTCGTGATTTACTATCTAACAGGGGACCGAGTCATTGTGTTTAACATAATCATTATTCAAAGAGGATCTGCAATTAATACATTAGAGAACTATTTCTGCTTGATTTAACTCTTAAAACTCAGTTATTGCTATAAAAATTCTAAATCTCTACAGTGTGTTTATGGCAAGAAATGACAACGCAAACACACTGGTGTCGTGATTTACTATCTAACAGGGGACCGAGTCATTGTGTTTAACATTATCATTATTTACTATATAAAGAGATGACCTGTGATTATTACCTTAAAGAACAATTTCTGCTTGTCCAGTCCTATATTTATTTATTTTTTTATTGGTGCAAGAAATCAAATCTCACTCTAAAAATCTCAAAAACAAAGGACATTTTTGGGGATTTTAGAGAGCAGAAACTATGTTTTAATTAAAAATAAGTCACACATTGAAATACCTTTACTGTAAAAAAAAAAATTCAGGTCTCCAATTGAAAATTTTCTGTAAATTGATGCACTTTAATTCAATTAAAATTCAAGAAATTCAATTTGGCCAACTAAAAAATTTAGATGTGATCGGTCACTAGAAAATGTTCAATTGGAGACCTGATTTTTTTTTTTACAGTGTTGGTGTTCTTGAAAATAAGCTTAAATGAGTGGACGGATCATATACTGTAAGTATGAAGACACAACAGAGAATGAATTTCTTAAAGATAATTCTTAATTTCAAGAATTTTTTTATTTCTCTGTAATGTCCACAACATGGCTTTTTCTCCGTTGTGTGCTCATTGTGTTCCCTGATGCCTGTGTGAACATTATATAATTATAATATATATATATATATATATATATATATATATATATATATATATATATATATATATATATATATATATATATATATATATATATATATATATATATATATATTAAATAATGAAGACAGACTTGACTGCCAGCTCTCTTCCCTTTCACACACACAGCTCCATTGCAGGCTATGGAGGTCCCCTGTTGGATAGGTAGACATCGTTCAGGTCCCCTCTTGGCATGTTTAAAAAAAAAAAAAAAAAATGCTTATTTGAAGTTATATTATGAAAAAAGACCTTAAAACAAAATTTTGTATCTAAGTTTTGTTTCTTCAAAATGACTAGAAACACCGGTCCCCTCTTGGTCAGTGTGGAGTGATGGTCCCCTGTTGGTAATATAGACGTGTATGTGTGTGTGTGTGTGTGTGTGTGTGTGTGTGTGTGTGTGTGTGTGTGTGTGTGTGAAAATCTGCCACATGATCTTCAGAGGAAGTGAGTATTCATGTCATATCCAACATTAATACTGTTACGGTATGTGTGTGGAAATGTGAACACAGGCAACTCAGCACAGACACAACTCTGGTTCAAACGGGCCTTGAGTTTAAAAGCATAGCTCACTCAAAATGAAATCTCCCTCATCGTTAACTCACCCTCATGTCTTATCAAACTTGTATGACTTTCTTCTGTCAAACTAAATATTTTGAATAATGTTGGTAACCGAGCTACATTGGACCAAATGTTATGGACAATAATCAGCAATAACATCTCACAGCTGAGCGGACTCTGTGTTCATATAGCCAGAATATCTCAATGTCAAATGTTGTTTAAAGGAAAGCTCCAAAAACAAAATCCTCCCTTTTTAAGGACTTTTCAGTGAATCAATGTATTTTTCTTTCTTTTACAGATCCAGCTGATTACTGGAGATCTGGAAGAGGATTGCTCTTTATCTGCTGTGTCTGTCCCTTCTGGAGCAGAATCATGGACTTGTTGTATGTTTTGATTTATATTTCTTATTACACTATATAGCTTGGATTCTGAATCAAAAGGTAAATGTTTGTCCATATATATTATCAGAGCTATATGGAGCCCTCGGGGTCAGCTGAATATAGAGGAAAACAATATAACACTTATTTGGAAAATGCAAAGCTAACAGTAAATGGCACAATTTGTTATTTTGTTATGAGGTGAAATCATAACCTCATCATGATATTAGTAACAATTTTTAGTTTTTCAATTCCTCCTGGGGGCTCTGAAGTAGTGTTAGACCGATATATTGGCCGGCCGATATTTGCGATTTTTACGTGTAGCGGCATCGGCCGATATTTTTTCCCCAGCATTATTTACAGACAGGCGTCCACAGGCAGCTCTCAGCATCTCTCGATGAGAGGTTGTGGTGGTGTTTGGCACTATGACCCCATCTCGCCTGCAAATTAAACTGGTGCAGAACTGGTTGCCATGCTTACACACTGATTGCAGTGTAAGTGTGGCCTTACTTGCATACTCACTTACTTTGTCAATCAATTTTACTGACTTGCACTAGAAGAAACTGCAATAAAGAATTTTTTTTATTTATTTTGGTGATAAGTTTTATCCACCAGTGTTTTGTCTGCTTTATACTTAAAACTTTTTTCTTTAAAATCTACCTTTTCAGAAGCAGTAATGTCAAAGCACTCGGCTGTTTCGACTGGCCAGACTGGAACAGCCCTGAATGGGAAGATGGCAGAACTAAGACTGGCAATATCCAGTAAAAATCTTACTTAAAAATTAGTTAAAATGAGAAATTAAAATTAAAATGTGGAAATGTATTTCCCCAGTGAGTGAGTTTTAAAAATAAAAAGTCTAATGTTAAATGAAATAAAGTTTGTACTTTAAAAGATTGTACTACCTGACTGTATTTTCTGAAGAAAAAAAAAAAAAAAAATTCAGTAAAGTTTGTACTTGAAAAGACTTGAAATTGTGTGTTCTGTTGAATGAGTACAAATATATGTGCAGGCTGTATAAAAACATCGTTGTATCCCTAATATAAGTGAAAGTTCCATAGTACATGGAAATAAGTACATATATGCATGTATACATATATGCGTCTTACATATATTAAACATTTATGTGCATATATGGGAAAATATATGGCACTTACATGAAAATGGCCATTTTTGCTATATTTTGAAATATATGTTTCATATATGTATATGTATTTTATATATATGAATATTGCATATATTCCCATATAGGCAGCAGACATACATGGGCACTGCCATTATATATGTAATTTACATATATTGACATATATTACATTTCTGTATGGGTTATAAGGGGGTTACAATATTTGCTGAAAATTTAGAGGAGAGAGGAGAGGAGAGAAGCAGAGACACTGGCACAACGCGGTGCTGAGCCAACCAGTTCCCATTCAGTCGGTCACGTTCGACGTATGTCGGACATACCGACGAATTGGGATCACTTCTGGGAGCCCCTATCAGCTTCGAGCTATCTAGAACCGGCCAATGGACAATTGGCCCCGCCCCGCGCCGCGGGTATAAACAGGAAGCGAGAATGCACGCTGTCATTCACTTCGGAGCCACACAGGCATATGAAGGACTCACTCGTCTCACGAGTTTTTTTCACTGCTATCAAGCAAGACTACGAGGACCGGAGAGAACCAGAGGAGGACGCGTGTTGGAGAAACGGCACCTTTCAGCGGGACCGTGCTGACTCATCAGCTGCCTCTGAGAGAACAGAGAAAACTGCTGTTATCACAGCAACCTGTTGGTCTGGGTAGGGCGTTTTCCTGTCTGAGTACAGGCACGGGCTGCACTGCAATCCCGTGCGCTGTCGCGGTTCCCCTGAGTGCTTCAGCACAGAGCGTTTTCCTCACAAAAAGAGTTTCACGGGTGACGTGCCGTCTTTTTCAAGATGTCTTTCCACCTGTGCGTTTCTGGATGCGGTCGTTCCCTGTCTTCTGCTGACGGTCACAATCGCTGTCTCACGTGTTTGGGCACTCAGCACGCTGAGGCGGCGTTTGTGGATAGTTCAAGTTCCCACTGCGGGAACATGACTATCGCGGAGCTTAGATCGAGACTCTCCTACCTCCGGGCTGGGGGAGTCCCCTTACCCATCCCACGAACTAGGTCTTCCCCTAACCCGGGCGGACCTGCTTCTTTGGATGGCCAGGGTGATCTGAGGATAACGTTTAGGGCAAACCTGCCGAGTGATCCTCCGCAGGCCCCTATTCCCTCAGCTCCGCAGCCGGTTGAGCTTCCGAGAGAAGCCGCTGGACCCTCCCACGGGAGACCAGTGGTGACTTTTGGGGCGCCAGCGGACGAACAGATGTCGATCGCTGCATCGGAGGGGGAGTTTCAGTCCTCGGGGGATGAAGGGTCAGCTGTACCGCCTTCTGCTGGGAGAGTGGCAACGGCTGCCCCGGACCCTGAGATGGCTGCTATGCTTGCCCGGGCCGCCGAAAGGGTTGGGCTCGCGTGGAACCCTCCACCGTGTCCCGAACCCTCTAGGTTGGACGATTGGTTCCTCGGGGTGGGTCGCGCTGGTTCTCAGCGTCCCGCCCCGACACCTTTCTTCACGGAGGTGCATGAGGAGCTCACAAGGTCGTGGACGGCACCTTTTTCTGCCAGAAACCGACCGAGTGACTCCTCCCCCCTCACTACCCTCGACGGTGGGCCAGCCAAGGGTTACGTGGGGATCCCGCCAGTGGAGCGCGCCGTCGCGATGCAACTGTGTCCGGCGACCGCCTCAAACTGGCGCGGTGACCCGCGTCTCCCGTCCCGGGCCTGTAAGTTCTCTTCCGGTCTGACCGGGAAGGCTTACAAGGCTTGCGGACAGGCTGCGTCCGCCTTGCATGGCATGGCGTTGCTGCAGGTCCACCAGGCCCAGGCACTCCTTGACATGCACAAGGGTAGGCCTGACCCAGAGCTCCTCCGGGAGCTCCGGACGGCGACGGACCTCGCCCTCCGGGCGACGAAAGTCACCGCCCGTGCCATCGGTCAGGCGATGTCCACGCTTGTGGTCCAGGAGCGTCATCTCTGGTTGAACCTGGCTGACATGAGGGAGACCGATAAATATCGGTTCCTGGACTCCCCCATCTCGTCAGCTGGGTTATTCGGCGACGCGGTCGAGAGCTTTGCCCAGCAGTTCTCGGCCGCCCAGAAGCAGACGGAGGCGATCAAACACATCCTGCCCCGGCGGCCCGCTGCTGCCTCCACCCCGCCGCCGGCGGCAGCGCCTCCGACTGCTCGTCGCCGAGGACGTCCACCCGCCGCCGCCTCCGCCCCCGCCAAGGCGCCGCAGCAGCCTTCCACCAGCCGCCGGCGTGGGGCCGGCCGTGGGAAGGACGTCCAGCCCGCTCAGGCCGCTGCCAAGCCAGGTGGCAAGCGTCGTCGCAAGCGACCCTGAGACGGGCCACCCAGAGATGGAGGAAACTGCTCTGAGGGAGATGGTTGCAGCACCACTCCTTCCCCCGGAGGAGGGCCGGGGGAGAATCTTTTGTTTGTCTGTTCCGCCGCTGGCGCCAGTGCCAATAAAAAAACTTCAATAAAAGAGCAGTTTCCAATATCTCTGGGTGCCAAGAGAGCGCGCTTGACGGTGGTCGACGCTCCCATGCCTCGCCACCCTCAAGTACCTCTCCCTTCGCCAGCAGGGGACGCCGGCTGTCGGGACGCACACAAGCGGCCTCCCCACACTCGCACGTCCCCTCCGCGGATGCAGGTATGTGTTGCACAGCACACTCAGATCCCGCTCCGGGCCGCTCCCATGCCGTCCGAGCCGGATCCCTGCGTTCCGCCTCGCTGCCCCGCTGCGGGTACGTCTGTGGTGCCGATGATCCCCCTTGCTCGGAGTCTGGGAGCCTGGCTAGCGCTTCCCAGCCCGTCTCGGTGGCTCCTCCGTACCATCAGACTCGGCTATGCGATTCAGTTCGCCCGGCGTCCCCCCAAGTTCAGGGGTGTTCACTTCACGACTGTAGTGGAGGCGAACGCCCCCGTGCTCAGGGCGGAGATCGATGTCCTACTGGCGAAAGACGCGATAGAGCCAGTCCCTCAAGCCGATATGAGGTCCGGGTTCTACAGCCCGTACTTCATTGTACCCAAGAAAGGCGGCGGGTTACGACCGATCTTGGACCTGCGATTCCTGAACCGGTCCCTTCACAGGCTGCCGTTCACGATGTTAACGCAGAAGCGCATCTTCAGGTGCATCCGTCCCCGAGATTGGTTTGCAGCGATCGACCTGAAGGACGCGTACTTTCATGTCTCAATTCTCCCTCGACACCGGCCCTTTCTGCGCTTCGCGTTCGAGGGACGGGCATATCAGTACCGCGTCTTACCTTCGGCCTGTCCCTGTCGCCCCGCGTCTTTACGAAGGTGGCGGAGGCGGCCATTGTTCCCATGAGAGAGCATGGAGTTCGCATCCTCAACTACCTCGACGACTGGCTGATCCTTGCCCAGTCGCGGGAGCAGTTGTGCGAACACAGGGACAAGGTGCTCAGACACCTCAGCCAGTTGGGACTTCGGGTCAACTGGGAGAAGAGCAAACTCTGTCCTACACAGAGGATCTCTTTTCTCAGTATGGAGATAGACTCGGTCGCCATGACAGCGCGCCTCACCGAGGAGCGCGTCCAGTCAGTGTTGAACTGCTTGAATTCGTTCAGAGGCAGGACAGCGGTACCACTGAAACATTTTCAGAGGCTCCTGGGGCATATGGCGTCCGCAGCCGCAGTAACGCCGCTCGGATTGCTTCATATGAGACCGCTTCAACGCTGGCTACACGATCGAGTCCCGAGATGGGCGTGGCACAGCGGTTCCCTCCGTGTCCAAGTGACTCCGAGGTGCCGCCAAACCTTCGGCCCGTGGTCGGACCCTTTGTTTCTCTGGGCGGGAGTTCCCCTAGAACAAGTGTCCAGGCACTCCGTTGTCTCCACGGATGCCTCATCCACGGGTTGGGGTGCCACGTACAACGGGCTTGCAGCTTCGGGTCTGTGGACGGGGCCTCAGCTGCAATGGCATATCAATTGCCTCGAGTTGTTAGCAGTTCGTCTTGCACTCAGCCGCTTCAAGGTGCCGCTCAGAGGCAAGCACGTTCTGGTCCGGACGGACAACACTGCGACCGTAGCGTACATCAACAAACAGGGTGGTCTACGCTCCCGTCGCATGTCGCAACTCGCCCGCCATCTCCTCCTATGGAGTCAGAAGCATCTGAGGTCGCTTCGTGCTGTTTACATTCCGGGCCTGCTCAATCGTGCGGCCGACGAGCTGTCACGTCAGCAGGTACTTCCGGGAGAATGGCGACTCCATCCCCAGGTGGTCCAGCTAATCTGGAGTCGTTTCGGGGCCGCACAGGTAGACCTGTTTGCCTCCCCAGAGACGACCCACTGTCAGTGGTTCTATTCCTTGACCGAGGGGACCCTCGGGTCGGATGCCCTGGCCCACAGCTGGCCCCGGGAAGAACGCAAGTATGCGTTTCCCCCAGTGAGCCTTCTTGCGCAGACACTGTGCAAAGTCAGGGAGGACAAGGAGCAGGTCCTGTTGGTCGCTCCGTATTGGCCCAACCGGACTTGGTTCCCGGAACTAGTGCTCCTTGCGACAGCACCTCCCTGGCCCATTCCTCTGAGGCAGGACCTCCTGACTCAGAGACGGGGCACCCTATGGCACCCGCGTCCAGACCTCTGGAAACTCCATGTCTGGTCCCTGGACGGGACGCGGAGGTTCTAGGTGACCTACCGCAAGCGGTAGTTGACACCATCACTTCCGCTAGAGCCCCCTCTACGAGGCGCCTCTATGCGTTGAAGTGGAACCTGTTCGTCGATTGGTGCTCTTCTCGCTGAGAAGACCCCCGAAGATGTTCGATCGCATCTGTGCTTACCTTTCTACAAGATGGGTTGGAGCGTAGGCTGTCTCCCTCCACCCTCAAGGTCTATGTCGCCGCTATCGCCGCTAATCATGAGCTCGTAGATGGGAAATCTCTAGGTAAGCACGATCTGATCGTC
The DNA here is from genome assembly GCA_023566225.1 of Romanogobio albipinnatus. Taxonomy (NCBI): domain Eukaryota; kingdom Metazoa; phylum Chordata; class Actinopteri; order Cypriniformes; family Gobionidae; genus Romanogobio; species Romanogobio albipinnatus. Next base: position 165,654 of record JAKRKY010000053.1, read on the forward strand.
AGGTTCCTTAGGGGAGCGAGGAGGTTAAATCCACCTCGTCCTCCCTCCATACCCTCTTGGGACTTAACTCTGGTGCTAACGGCACTACAGAGAGGACCTTTTGAGCCTCTGCAGTCAGCTGAGTTGAAAGTTCTGTCGTTAAAGACAATACTCCTGACTGCGTTGGCCTCCATCAAGAGGGTAGGGGACCTGCAGGCATTTTCGGTCGACGAATCGTGCCTGGAATTTGGGCCCGGTAACTCTCATGTGATCATGAGACCCCGGCCTGGATATGTGCCCAAGGTTCCCACTACTCCCTTCCGGGACCAAGTGGTGAGCCTGCAAGCGCTGCCTTCGGAGGAGGCAGACCCAGCCCTAGCTTTTCTCTGTCCCGTCCGTGCTCTCCGGACTTACGTGGATAGAACGCAAAGCTTCAGAACCTCAGAGCAGCTCTTCGTCTGTTACGGAGGACAGCAGAAGGGAAAGGCTGTCTCCAAGCAGAGGATGGCCCACTGGATAGTGGATGCCATCGTCTTGGCTTATCAGTCCCAAGACGTGCCCTGCCCGCTCGGGTTAAGAGCCCACTCCACTAGGGGTGTTGCCTCTTCCTGGGCGCTGGCTCGTGGCGCCTCGCTGACAGATATTTGTAGAGCTGCGGGCTGGGCGACACCTAACACGTTCGCTAGATTCTATAGCCTCCGTGTAGAGACGGTTTCTTCCTGTGTGCTCACTTCCCATAGTCAGTAACACCGAAGTGCCCGTTCCAGTGTCGGCTTGCTGCGCCATTCCCTCCCCTATGGTAGACGGATGCGTGCGCTTATTCTGCTCCAGTCGAGTTCCCCGGATCGGCGAACCCTGTTGAGTCCTCCGCAACCCACGGCAGTCGGACGTGGCGGAGCGTTCGACGCCAGGTCTAACATTCGTATGCATTGGTGGAACTTGTGTTAGGCTGGGTTCCATATGTTGTGACCCCCACGGCGGTCCCATATGTGTATTCTTCCACGGTACGGCTCCCTACGGCGAGCCCGTGTCTTTCCCTCGGCAGAGTCTCCTCTGCCGTTCCAGGTACGTGTTGTCCCCCTCCTCTAATTGGCCGGGGCCACCCCTGGGACTTCCGTATGTTGTGCTGCCCACGGCCAGCCCATACGTGTTTCTCCACATGTTAACTCCCTCTGGGCATGATGTGGCTTCCGCAGCTGCCTTTTCAGGCACGCTTTCCCAGCGTTATCCAATACAGTCAGCTGATGGGGTCTTGCGGAACAGCAGCTTGGTGTCTCCCTGCGTGAACTTTCCCGCCCGCATCAGATCGGGGTCTGAGGGGCTCATCGCTGGGCGCTGGAAGTGGTAGTAACTGTGGCGTTTTCCATAGGGGATCCCAATTCGTCGGTACGTCCGACGTACGCCGAACGTGACCGACTGAATGGGAACGTCTCGGTTACGTATGGTAACCCTCGTTCCCTGAAGGAGGGAACGGAGACGTACGTCCCGTCGCCACAGTTGCTGTACCATCACTGCAGGTTGAGCCATTACGTGTGGCTCCTCAGTGAAAAACAGCGTGCATTCGCTCTCGCTTCCTGTTTATACCCGCGGCACGGGGCGGGGCGCGAGATGCAAATCTCGCACGCCAATTGTCCATTGGCCGGTTCTAGATAGCTCGAAGCTGATAGGGGCTCCCAGAAGTGATCCCAATTCGTCGGTACGTCCGACGTACGTCTCCGTTCCCTCCTTCAGGGAATGAGGGTTACCATACGTAACCGAGACGTTTTCAAGTTAAACCCTATTGCCAGCCCACAGAATCCAGTAGGTGGGGCTTAGAGCTGCAGCGGACATTGAGCAAGGGAAGATTCCAACAAAACATCCAACATCTGCCTGCAAGAGAACGCAACGGTGCAACCAAACAGACATGTTGATTCCACCATTGAGAGTGATGCATGTTCAAGGAGATGTGTGTGTGTGTTTGCTCACGGAGACTGAAGCTGAACGGGAAAGGGCGGTCTGACTTGTAGAAGTGTTGTCAATAATTCGACGACAGGGAACTGCACAGCGGTGATAGGCAGTATCACAACAGACTTTACCTGTCCGTTTAGCAAACCAAGTGACACTTCGCATGTGGTAGTTTGGGTTTGTGGCGACAGAGGATATATTATTTCATGCCACAGAAAGACTGGACAGGTTGCTGTTTGATGAGATGACTAGCGAGGAGACGCCTAAAACATATTAGGGGATTTTTATTTTCTTCATTTACAAATTTAAGAGCGTGATCATTTATGTGATCAGAGATGAAGAGTGTAAGAGTGACTTAAATTTGCCTGTTTTATTACTACTTTTTATTTTATTTTATTTTATTTTATTATTATTATTATTATTATTGTTTTATTATTACCACTTCTATTTTTATTATATTCGTATCTACACGTTTTAATTTTTTTTTTCTTGTGAGTTATCAAAGAATGATAAAAGGGGGAATTGTTGGGGAAAAATTTAAATCACAGAATAAGATTTATGTTTGAGTTCACACAGAAGTCACACATGTAAGTCACCTCTCTTAGCTCAAAAGACACAGTGTCTGTGGAAACCCAGTGGGGTAGCAGTGGGATATCTAAATTGAGAGCTTTCCCGAACCAAAGGTGTCGGATAATTTAAATTAGTTCTAAGACAAAGAGGGACCATTTGTGTATTGTGTTTCTTGCCTTTACCCTGTGTGGAAACTACTGAGAAGGGGTGTTTAGACATTGAGGGTATAAGAAGCTTGTGGCTTCTTTGTGGCCTCAGTTCACACTCAAGGCAGCCTCGAGCGGCTGTGTTTGACCGTGGCTCTTTCTTGCAAGAAAAATAAATCTTTATAAAGACAATTGGATTATGGTTTGTCTCTTATTAGTGATGTCGACTAATTAATTTTTGCCATTACACTGATTTCTCCCAAGGTTTATTTTCCTCCATTCTGCTCCTGATGGGGTTTTGGTTTCCTTGCCACTGTTGCCTCTGGCTTGGCGTGCTCAGTTGGGGACACTACGGGCCCTGAAACGATCTGAAACGCAAGTGTCAAAGCGCAAAGCGCAAGTAACTTTGTGGGCGGGTCTCGGCGCTGTTGCTATTTTCCCGGCGGGATAAATGGCTCTTGCGCCCGGCGCAAATCTAAAATGGGTTGGTCTGAAGTAGCTTCATTATTCATAGGTGTGGTTTGGGCGTAACGTGAATAAACCAATCAGAGCGTCATCCAACATTCCCTTTAAAAGCAGGTGCGCAAGTTCCATTATGGATTGCTATTATTATGGCGTATTTACCAGGCGCACGCCAGGAGCGGTTCACAGCCGAGGAGACTGATGTTCTTGTAAGAGCAGTGAAAGACAGAGAAGTTGTGTTGTATGGGGATGGGAGAAACCCACCCAAAATAGCGTCGGTTAAATAAATAATTAGCCTGAATAATTTGTAAGCTAGATTTATGCCTATTTTTTCACATCTTCGTGGCACACCACAATGATTTCCGTCATCTCATGTGTTAATATTTTTTTTGTGTAACAATTTATGATTTGCAAAAATAACTGTTGCATCTGTGTAGATTACATGAGCAAAGTGTATGCGCGTTGTGCACGCTATGGTCAAGCATGCGCCCTTAAAATAGCATAATGAACAACGCGCAACACGCCACTGACTTTAGACTAGGTTTTTTCTGGTCAGTGGCGCAATTGTTTAATGGAACAGCAAAATAGCACCAGGGATTGTTTGCGCCGGAACACGCCTCCTTTTTTGCGCTGAACCGCCCAGGGAGCGCAAGTTCATTCACTAGTTTAGCGACGTGCTTCTGTGGAGGGAAAAGTGCGCTTTGCGCGGGTGCAAAATAGGAATGACACATGCGTCGGTGTACAAAGTCTTGCGCTGGGTGCAAGATAGGGCCCAATATGTTCAACTAAATATCCAAAGGAATTTAATTATTAAACTAAATTAACCATATAAACTAAATGACTGATTACTGATCTAATACGTTTTCACTGTATGATAATTGAAATGAGCTGATGACATCACCGTTTTCTCCAGATTTCTCTCAAATTCTGTTGCATTATTTTCCTGTTTAACACTGTGAAGCTGCTTTGAAACAATCTGCATTGTAAAAAGCGCTATATAAATAAAGTTGACTTGACTTGACTTAAATTATATGATGAAGAATATGATATCAAATACTGTCTCAAATAATTTGGGTAATTAAAATAAAAATTAAAAATAAATTGCAGCCAGAGAAGATGCCTTCTGTGGCAGATGCCTTCTGTGGCAGCCTTGAGTGGAGATCATTTGAGTAAATCATACAATGTGTAACAAATGGGCATCCAATAACTAATCTACACAATTTATTATAAGCTGTAGTAAGAGGCAAGATTAGTGTTAGATGCATTCTGATAAACCACATCTGAATAATCAAAGAAGGAGTCTTTTTTGAACGTTAAATGTAAAACAAGTCTTAGATCTGTACAATACACTAGTTCCAAAAGTAATTTTACGAAGTGTATATAGTCAGTGTGAGGTTTAAAAGTTAGTTCAGGATCCAGCCATAAACCCAAATGTTTAATTTGGTCTACTCTGTGCAGGTGTGTACCATCATTGCAAATTATTGTTAGGGTATTAGATTTTAATTTAGACATACGCTTTGTACCAAAAACCATGGTATGAGATTTAGCTTTATTAAGTAATAAATTATTAGAATAGAGCCAATCTTGCAATGCATTACAATTGAATTGGAGTGTATTTTGCATTTGGGGTTTTGAAGTATAAATGCTATCGTCTGCATAGAGAAGAACAGAAGCGTGCAAAAGAACTGAGGGAAGATCGTCTCGGTTACGTATGTAACCCTCGTTCCCTGAAGGAGGGAACGGAGACGCCACGTCGGAGTACCGACGAATAGGAATCTCGCTCGCGAGAGCCAATATACTTCGAGTGTAACTAAAACGAGCCAATGCACATTGGCATGCAATGATTGCACCAGGTGTTCATGCCACGGCGTGCGGGTATAAATGAGACACAGGTGATTGCATCAAATCAGCCTTTTGCTGAGGAGCCGGGTAGGTAGACAGGCACCCCAGCAGGGTACAGAGGACATGGCGACGGGACGTGGCGTCTCCGTTCCCTCCTTCAGGGAACGAGGGTTACATACGTAACTGAGACGTTCCCATTCAGTCGGTCACTCTCAACGCCACATCGGAGTACCGACGAATAGGAATCCCTACCAAAGCGCCATGGCTTCTGCCCCCATCCAGTGCCCTGTGTGAGCCACCTGAGCTCTCTTACCTGATGAGACGGGGCTCACACCGGGAAGTCCATCACCGCTGTTCCGCATGACCCGCTCAGTGATTATTGGATAACACTGGGAAAGCGTGCCCTAGAGAAGGGAACGCTGCGGAGCCCACATCGTACCCCGAAGGAGTTATGTGGAATACAATGCTGAGCCGTAGCCCGCCAGGAGAAGGGGGCTCAGTCCCACTGCAGGGAAGGCTCTCCCAAGGGAAAGACACGGGCTTCCCGTAGGAGCGACCGTGGAAGAAAATATGGGATCCCCGCAGGGTCACTCATATGGCCCAAGCCCAATACCGGTTCTCAAGGATTCAGCGGCAAGGGGCCTGATGCCAGACGTTCCGCCACGTCCGGCACCGAGGGCGGTGGAGGACTCACAGAGTTTGCTTCTGGAGAATATAAGCGCCGTAGCGCAGCAAGCCGACAAGAGCCGGGGCCTCTCAGTGCTTCTACCCGTTTGAGGTGAGAACACAGGAGGAGACCGGCTCTACACGTAGGCTATAGAATCTAGCGAACGTGTTGGGTGTCGCCCAGCCCGCAGCTCTACAGATGTCTGACAGCGAGGCGCCACGTGCCAGCGCCCAGGAGGATGCAACACTTCTAGTAGAGTGTGCTCGCACCCTGAGCGGACAGGGCACACCTTGTGCTTGGTAAGCCAAGGTGATGGCATCCACTATCCAGTGGGCCATCCTCTGCTTGGAGACAGCCTTTCTCTTCTGCTGGCCTCCGTGACAGACAAAGAGCTGATCTGAGGTTCTGAAGCTTTGAGTTCTATCCACGTAAACCCGCAGAGCGCGGACGGGACAGAGCAAAGCTAGGGCTGGGTCTGCCTCCTCCGGGGGCAGCGCTTGCAGGTTCACCACCTGGTCCCTGAAGGGAGTGGTAGGAACCTTGGGCACATAGCCAGGCCGGGGTCTCAACACCACGTGGGTATCACCCGGCCCGAACTCTAGGCACAATTCGTCGACCGAAAATGCCTGCAGGTCCCCTACCCTCTTGATGGAGGCCAATGCAGCCAACAGCAAAGTCTTCATTGACAGAATCTTTAGCTCTGCTGACTGTAAAGGCTCAAATGGGGCATTCTGAAGTGCTCGGAGCACCAGAGCAAGATCCCAAGAGGGTATGGAGGGGGGGCGAGGAGGATTTAACCGTCTCGCCCCCCTAAGGAACCTGACGACCAGGTCGTGCTTCCCAACCGTCTTACCTTCTACATGGTCGTGATAGGCGGATATTGCAGCAACATAAACCTTGAGGGTGGAGGGCGACAGCCTACGCTCCAACCCCTGTTGCAGGAAGGAAAGCACAGACGCGATCGAACATCTTCGGGGGTCTTCTCGGCGAGAAGAACACCACTCGACGAACAGGTTCCACTTCAAGGCGTAAGCCTGTCTTGTAGACGGTGCTCGTGCCGAAGTGATGGTGTTAACTACCTCTTGGGGTAAGTCACCTAGAACCTCCGCGTCCCGTCCAGGGGCCAGACATGAAGCTTCCACAGGTCTGGACGCGGGTGCCAAAGGGTGCCCCGTCTCTGAGTCAGAAGGTCCTTCCTCAGAGGAATCGGCCAAGGAGGGGCTGTCGCGAGGAGCATAAGTTCTGGAAACCAGGTCCGGTTGGGCCAGTACGGCGCCACCAGCAGGACCTGCTCCTCGTCCTCCCTGACCTTGCACAGAGTCTGTGCAAGTAGGCTCACTGGGGGAAACGCATATTTGCGCAGCCCCTGGGGCCAGCTGTGAGCCAGGGCATCCGTGCCGAGTGTACCCTCGGTCAGCGAATAGAACCACTGGCAGTGGGACGTTTCTGGGGAGGCAAACAGGTCGACCTGTGCCACCCCGAACTGTCTCCAAATCAGCTGAACCACCTGGGGGTGGAGTCGTCACTCGCCTGGGAGCGCAGCTCGTGAAAGCTCGTCGGCCACACGGTTGTGCACACCAGGGACATGAATGGCCCGAAGCGACCTCAGACACTTCTGACTCCAGAGGAGGAGATGGCGGGCGAGCTGCGACATGCGACGGGAGCGCAGACCACCTTGTCGGTTGATATACGCAACGGTCGCAGTGTTGTCCGTGCGGACCAGTACATCTTTGCCCCGTAACCGCGCTTTGAGGCGGCTCAGAGCAAGATGCACTGCTAGCAACTCGAGGCAATTGATATGCCAATGCAGGTGCGGGCCCGTCCAAACCCCTGACACTGCATGCCCGATGTACGTGGCTCCCCAGCCCATGGCAGAGGCATCCGTGAAAACCACAGCGTGCCTAGACACCTGTTCCAGGGGCACTCCGGCCCGAAGGACCGAGGGGTCTGACCATGGACTGAAGGACTGGCGGCAGGCCGGTGTGATGCTCACCCGGTGAGTGCCGCGTTGCCACGCCCATCTCGGGACTCGGCCGTGTAGCCAATGCTGAAGCGGTCTCATATGAAGCAGGCCGAGCGGTGTTACTGCCGCAGCGGCCGCCATATGCCCCAGGAGCCTCTGAAACTGTTTCAGTGGAACCGCCATCCTGCCTTGAAACGTGTTCAGGCAGCTCAGCATCGACTGGACACGCTCCTCCGTGAGGCGCGCTGTCTGTTCGACCGAATCCAACTCCATACCGAGAAAAGAGATCCTCTGCACGGGGGCGAGTTTGCTCTTTTCCCAGTTGACCCGAAGACCCAACTGGCTGAGGTGTCTGAGCACCAGGTCCCTGTGTTCGCACAACTGATCCTTGGACTGTGCTAGAATGAGCCAGTCCTCGAGATAGTTGAGGATGCGAATGCACTGTTCTCTCATGGGCACAAGGGCCCCCTCCGTGACTTTCGTGAAGACACGGGGGGACAGGGACAGCCCGAAGGGCAGGACTCTGTACTGATATGCTCGACCCTCGAACGCAAAGCGCAGAAACGGCCTGTGTCGAGGAAGAATCGAGACATGAAAGTACGCGTCCTTCAGGTCGATCGCTGCAAACCAATCTTGGGGACGGATGCATTCGAAAATGCGTTTCTGCGTGAGCATCTTGAACGGTAGCTTGTGGAGGCTCCGATTCAGGACTCGCAGGTCCAAGATTGGCCGTAACCCACCGGTTTTCTTGGGTACAATGAAGTACGGGCTGTAGAAGCCGGTCTTCATATCGGCTGGAGGGACCGGCTCTATCGCGTCCTTCGCCAGTAGGACAGCGATTTCCGCACGCAGGACATGGGCATCTGCAGCATTCACCGAGGTGAAGCGGACGCCCCTGAACCTGGGGGGGCGCCGGGCGAACTGAATCGCATAGCCGAGCCTGATGGTCCGAATGAGCCAGCGAGACGGACTGGGGAGCTCTAGCCAGGCTCGCAGAGACCGTGCAAGCGGGACCATAGGGACCACCGGCGTACCCACGGTGGGGCAGCGAGGTGGAATGCAGGTACCGGGCTGGGGCGGCTGTCTCGTGGAGGCGGCCCGCAGCGAAGTGAGAGTGTGCTGTGCAACCTGATTCCACAGGTGGGCAGGAGGAACGTGAGGAGGTCGTCCACTGCTGCCCGCTGGCGAAGGGGGAGGATGAGTGTGATCCGGCGTTTGACCGGCCACAACTCTCCGAGCCCCCTGAGGACCCAGAGATGGAGGAAACTGCTCTTTTATTGAAAATGTGGGTACCAGAAACATTGAAAATGTGGGCGGAACAGAAACAAAATGGAACACAAAATTCTCCTCCCGGCCCTCCTCCGGGGGATGGAGCGGTGCGGTCACCGTCTCCAGAAGAGCAGTCCTCCCCATCTCCGGGTCGCCCGTCTCAGGGCCGCTTGCCCTTGCCCTTGCCTTTGCCACCTCTCTTGGCAGGAGCCTGGACGGGCTGGGCGGCCTGCTTGCGCCCGGCTCCACGACGTCGCTTGGGTGGAGGCTGCTGCTGCGACGCGGGAGCGGAGGCAGACGCAGGCGGCCGCCCTCGGCGACGAGCAGACTGAGGTGCTGCCGGCGGCGGGGTGGAGACAGCAGCTGACCGCCGTGGCAGGATGTGACTGAAGGCCTCAGTCTGCTTCTGTGCGGCCGAGAACTGCTGGGCGAAGTTCTGGACTGCGTCGCCGAAGAGGCCGGTCTGGGAGACGGGGGAGTTAAGGAACCTGATCTTGTCGGTCTCCCTCATGTCTGCCAGACACAGCCAGAGATGGCGTTCCTGGACCACCATAGTGGACATCGCACGACCCACGGCCCGCGCCGTAACCTTCGTCGCACGAAGCGCGAGGTCCGTTGCGGTTCTCAGTTCTTGGAGAACTGCGGGATCGTGACCACCCTCGTGCAGGTTCTTCAGTGCCTGGGCCTGATGAACCTGCAACAACGCCATAGCGTGTAAGGCGGAGCCTGCCTCTCCACAAGCCTGGTAGGCCTTTCCGATCAGATCGGACGAGTACCTACAGGCTCGGGAGGGGAGACACGGGTTCCCCCTGGATGTGGAGTTAGGGCACAGTTGCATAGCAACGGCCCTTTCCACGGGAGGAACCTGCGTGTAACCCTTTGCAGGTCCGCCATCGAGGGTGGTGAGGGAGGAGGATCCACTGGGCCGGTTTCGGGCAGTAAAAGGTGCCGTCCACGACCTAGTGAGCTCCTCGTGCACCTCCGGGAAGAAAGGAACCGGGGTGGGGCGCTGAGAACCAGCACGGGCCACCCCGAGAAACCAATCATCCAACCTTGAAGGTTCGGGACACGGTGGAGGGTTCCACACGAGCCCGATCTTCTCGGCGGCCCGGGAAAGCATGGCCATCATCTCCGGATCCGTATCGGGCACAGCGGATCTTCCCGAAGGAGCCCCCTGCGCCGACACGTCATCTCCAGAGAAGTCTGACCCTCCCTCCGATGCAGCGATGGACATCTGATCATCAGGGGGAGCCCCGAAGGATACA
>JAKRKY010000054.1:0-5000 GCA_023566225.1 Romanogobio albipinnatus
CACGCCCGATCTCGTCTGATCTCGGAAGCTAAGCATAGTCGGGCCTGGTTAGTACTTGGATGGGAGACCGCCTGGGAATACCAGGTGCTATAAGCAGTTTTGTTTTAGAAAGGAAGAGTGCTTGAACCTGTTAAATAGCCAGAATTTGGCTGAAGTTTTCGCTTATGGCCATACCACTATGAGCACGCCCGATCTCATCTGATCTCGGAAGCTAAGCATAGTCGGGCCTGGTTAGTACTTGGATGGGAGACCGCCTGGGAATACCAGGTGCTATAAGCAGTTTTGTTTTAGAAAGGAAGAGTGCTTGAACCTGTTAAATAGCCAGAATTTGGCTGCAGTTTTCGCTTATGGCCATACCACTATGAGCACGCCCGATCTCGTCTGATCTCGGAAGCTAAGCATAGTCGGGCCTGGTTAGTACTTGGATGGGAGACCGCCTGGGAATACCAGGTGCTATAAGCAGTTTTGTTTTAGAAAGGAAGAGTGCTTGAACCTGTTAAATAGCCAGAATTTGGCTGCAGTTTTCGCTTATGGCCATACCACTATGAGCACGCCCGATCTCGTCTGATCTCGGAAGCTAAGCATAGTCGGGCCTGGTTAGTACTTGGATGGGAGACCGCCTGGGAATACCAGGTGCTATAAGCAGTTTTGTTTTAGAAAGGAAGAGTGCTTGAACCTGTTAAATAGCCAGAATTTGGCTGAAGTTTTCGCTTATGGCCATACCACTATGAGCACGCCCGATCTCATCTGATCTCGGAAGCTAAGCATAGTCGGGCCTGGTTAGTACTTGGATGGGAGACCGCCTGGGAATACCAGGTGCTATAAGCAGTTTTGTTTTAGAAAGGAAGAGTGCTTGAACCTGTTAAATAGCCAGAATTTGGCTGCAGTTTTCGCTTATGGCCATACCACTATGAGCACGCCCGATCTCGTCTGATCTCGGAAGCTAAGCATAGTCGGGCCTGGTTAGTACTTGGATGGGAGACCGCCTGGGAATACCAGGTGCTATAAGCAGTTTTGTTTTAGAAAGGAAGAGTGCTTGAACCTGTTAAATAGCCAGAATTTGGCTGCAGTTTTCGCTTATGGCCATACCACTATGAGCACGCCCGATCTCGTCTGATCTCGGAAGCTAAGCATAGTCGGGCCTGGTTAGTACTTGGATGGGAGACCGCCTGGGAATACCAGGTGCTATAAGCAGTTTTGTTTTAGAAAGGAAGAGTGCTTGAACCTGTTAAATAGCCAGAATTTGGCTGAAGTTTTCGCTTATGGCCATACCACTATGAGCACGCCCGATCTCATCTGATCTCGGAAGCTAAGCATAGTCGGGCCTGGTTAGTACTTGGATGGGAGACCGCCTGGGAATACCAGGTGCTATAAGCAGTTTTGTTTTAGAAAGGAAGAGTGCTTGAACCTGTTAAATAGCCAGAATTTTGCTGCAGTTTTCGCTTATGGCCATACCACTATGAGCACGCCCGATCTCGTCTGATCTCGGAAGCTAAGCATAGTCGGGCCTGGTTAGTACTTGGATGGGAGACCGCCTGGGAATACCAGGTGCTATAAGCAGTTTTGTTTTAGAAAGGAAGAGTGCTTGAACCTGTTAAATAGCCAGAATTTGGCTGCAGTTTTCGCTTATGGCCATACCACTATGAGCACGCCCGATCTCGTCTGATCTCGGAAGCTAAGCATAGTCGGGCCTGGTTAGTACTTGGATGGGAGACCGCCTGGGAATACCAGGTGCTATAAGCATTTTTGTTTTAGAAAGAAGAAGAATTAAAAAAAAAAAAAAAAAAAAAAAGAGTGCTTGAACCTGTTAAATAGCCAGAATTTGGCTGCAGTTTTCGCTTATGGCCATACCACTATGAGCACGCCCGATCTCGTCTGATCTCGGAAGCTAAGCATAGTCGGGCCTGGTTAGTACTTGGATGGGAGACCGCCTGGGAATACCAGGTGCTATAAGCAGTTTTGTTTTAGAAAGGAAGAGTGCTTGAACCTGTTAAATAGCCAGAATTTGGCTGCAGTTTTCGCTTATGGCCATACCACTATGAGCACGCCCGATCTCGTCTGATCTCGGAAGCTAAGCATAGTCGGGCCTGGTTAGTACTTGGATGGGAGACCGCCTGGGAATACCAGGTGCTGTAAGCAGTTTTGTTTTAGAAAGGAAGAGTGCTTGAACCTGTTAAATAGCCAGAATTTGGCTGCAGTTTTCGCTTATGGCCATACCACTATGAGCACGCCCGAACTCGTCTGATCTCGGAAGCTAAGCATAGTCGGGCCTGGTTAGTACTTGGATGGGAGACCGCCTGGGAATACCAGGTGCTATAAGCAGTTTTGTTTTAGAAAGGAAGAGTGCTTGAACCTGTTAAATAGCCAGAATTTGGCTGCAGTTTTCGCTTATGGCCATACCACTATGAGCACGCCCGATCTCGTCTGATCTTGGAAGCTAAGCATAGTCGGGCCTGGTTAGTACTTGGATGGGAGACCGCCTGGGAATACCAGGTGCTATAAGCATTTTTGTTTTAGAAAGAAGAAGAATTAAAAAAAAAAAAAAAAGAGTGCTTGAACCTGTTAAATAGCCAGAATTTGGCTGCAGTTTTAGCTTATGGCCATACCACTATGAGCACGCCCGATCTCGTCTGATCTCGGAAGCTAAGCATAGTCGGGCCTGGTTAGTACTTGGATGGGAGACCGCCTGGGAATACCAGGTGCTATAAGCAGTTTTGTTTTAGAAAGGAAGAGTGCTTGAACCTGTTAAATAGCCAGAATTTGGCTGCAGTTTTCGCTTATGGCCATACCACTATGAGCACGCCCGATCTCGTCTGATCTCGGAAGCTAAGCATAGTCGGGCCTGGTTAGTACTTGGATGGGAGACCGCCTGGGAATACCAGGTGCTATAAGCAGTTTTGTTTTAGAAAGGAAGAGTGCTTGAACCTGTTAAATAGCCAGAATTTGGCTGCAGTTTTCGCTTATGGCCATACCACTATGAGCACGCCCGATCTCGTCTGATCTCGGAAGCTAAGCATAGTCGGGCCTGGTTAGTACTTGGATGGGAGACCGCCTGGGAATACCAGGTGCTATAAGCAGTTTTGTTTTAGAAAGGAAGAGTGCTTGAACCTGTTAAATAGCCAGAATTTGGCTGAAGTTTTCGCTTATGGCCATACCACTATGAGCACGCCCGATCTCATCTGATCTCGGAAGCTAAGCATAGTCGGGCCTGGTTAGTACTTGGATGGGAGACCGCCTGGGAATACCAGGTGCTATAAGCAGTTTTGTTTTAGAAAGGAAGAGTGCTTGAACCTGTTAAATAGCCAGAATTTGGCTGCAGTTTTCGCTTATGGCCATACCACTATGAGCACGCCCGATCTCGTCTGATCTCGGAAGCTAAGCATAGTCGGGCCTGGTTAGTACTTGGATGGGAGACCGCCTGGGAATACCAGGTGCTATAAGCAGTTTTGTTTTAGAAAGGAAGAGTGCTTGAACCTGTTAAATAGCCAGAATTTGGCTGCAGTTTTCGCTTATGGCCATACCACTATGAGCACGCCCGATCTCGTCTGATCTCGGAAGCTAAGCATAGTCGGGCCTGGTTAGTACTTGGATGGGAGACCGCCTGGGAATACCAGGTGCTATAAGCATTTTTGTTTTAGAAAGAAGAAGAATTAAAAAAAAAAAAAAAAAAAAAAAGAGTGCTTGAACCTGTTAAATAGCCAGAATTTGGCTGCAGTTTTCGCTTATGGCCATACCACTATGAGCACGCCCGATCTCGTCTGATCTCGGAAGCTAAGCATAGTCGGGCCTGGTTAGTACTTGGATGGGAGACCGCCTGGGAATACCAGGTGCTATAAGCAGTTTTGTTTTAGAAAGGAAGAGTGCTTGAACCTGTTAAATAGCCAGAATTTGGCTGAAGTTTTCGCTTATGGCCATACCACTATGAGCACGCCCGATCTCATCTGATCTCGGAAGCTAAGCATAGTCGGGCCTGGTTAGTACTTGGATGGGAGACCGCCTGGGAATACCAGGTGCTATAAGCAGTTTTGTTTTAGAAAGGAAGAGTGCTTGAACCTGTTAAATAGCCAGAATTTGGCTGCAGTTTTCGCTTATGGCCATACCACTATGAGCACGCCCGATCTCGTCTGATCTCGGAAGCTAAGCATAGTCGGGCCTGGTTAGTACTTGGATGGGAGACCGCCTGGGAATACCAGGTGCTATAAGCAGTTTTGTTTTAGAAAGGAAGAGTGCTTGAACCTGTTAAATAGCCAGAATTTGGCTGCAGTTTTCGCTTATGGCCATACCACTATGAGCACGCCCGATCTCGTCTGATCTCGGAAGCTAAGCATAGTCGGGCCTGGTTAGTACTTGGATGGGAGACCGCCTGGGAATACCAGGTGCTATAAGCAGTTTTGTTTTAGAAAGGAAGAGTGCTTGAACCTGTTAAATAGCCAGAATTTGGCTGAAGTTTTCGCTTATGGCCATACCACTATGAGCACGCCCGATCTCATCTGATCTCGGAAGCTAAGCATAGTCGGGCCTGGTTAGTACTTGGATGGGAGACCGCCTGGGAATACCAGGTGCTATAAGCAGTTTTGTTTTAGAAAGGAAGAGTGCTTGAACCTGTTAAATAGCCAGAATTTGGCTGCAGTTTTCGCTTATGGCCATACCACTATGAGCACGCCCGATCTCGTCTGATCTCGGAAGCTAAGCATAGTCGGGCCTGGTTAGTACTTGGATGGGAGACCGCCTGGGAATACCAGGTGCTATAAGCAGTTTTGTTTTAGAAAGGAAGAGTGCTTGAACCTGTTAAATAGCCAGAATTTGGCTGCAGTTTTCGCTTATGGCCATACCACTATGAGCACGCCCGATCTCGTCTGATCTCGGAAGCTAAGCATAGTCGGGCCTGGTTAGTACTTGGATGGGAGACCGCCTGGGAATACCAGGTGCTATAAGCAGTTTTGTTTTAGAAAGGAAGAGTGCTTGAACCTGTTAAATAGCCAGAATTTGGCTGAAGTTTT
>JAKRKY010000054.1:22500-25000 GCA_023566225.1 Romanogobio albipinnatus
AGTTTTCGCTTATGGCCATACCACTATGAGCACGCCCGATCTCATCTGATCTCGGAAGCTAAGCATAGTCGGGCCTGGTTAGTACTTGGATGGGAGACCGCCTGGGAATACCAGGTGCTATAAGCAGTTTTGTTTTAGAAAGGAAGAGTGCTTGAACCTGTTAAATAGCCAGAATTTGGCTGCAGTTTTCGCTTATGGCCATACCACTATGAGCACGCCCGATCTCGTCTGATCTCGGAAGCTAAGCATAGTCGGGCCTGGTTAGTACTTGGATGGGAGACCGCCTGGGAATACCAGGTGCTATAAGCAGTTTTGTTTTAGAAAGGAAGAGTGCTTGAACCTGTTAAATAGCCAGAATTTGGCTGCAGTTTTCGCTTATGGCCATACCACTATGAGCACGCCCGATCTCGTCTGATCTCGGAAGCTAAGCATAGTCGGGCCTGGTTAGTACTTGGATGGGAGACCGCCTGGGAATACCAGGTGCTATAAGCATTTTTGTTTTAGAAAGAAGAAGAATTAAAAAAAAAAAAAAAAAAAAAAAAAGAGTGCTTGAACCTGTTAAATAGCAAGAATTTGGCTGCAGTTTTCGCTTATGGCCATACCACTATGAGCACGCCCGATCTCGTCTGATCTCGGAAGCTAAGCATAGTCGGGCCTGGTTAGTACTTGGATGGGAGACCGCCTGGGAATACCAGGTGCTATAAGCAGTTTTGTTTTAGAAAGGAAGAGTGCTTGAACCTGTTAAATAGCCAGAATTTGGCTGCAGTTTTAGCTTATGGCCATACCACTATGAGCACGCCCGATCTCGTCTGATCTCGGAAGCTAAGCATAGTCGGGCCTGGTTAGTACTTGGATGGGAGACCGCCTGGGAATACCAGGTGCTATAAGCATTTTTGTTTTAGAAAGAAGAAGAATTAAAAAAAAAAAAAAAAAAAAAAAGAGTGCTTGAACCTGTTAAATAGCCAGAATTTGGCTGCAGTTTTCGCTTATGGCCATACCACTATGAGCACGCCCGATCTCGTCTGATCTCGGAAGCTAAGCATAGTCGGGCCTGGTTAGTACTTGGATGGGAGACCGCCTGGGAATACCAGGTGCTATAAGCAGTTTTGTTTTAGAAAGGAAGAGTGCTTGAACCTGTTAAATAGCCAGAATTTGGCTGAAGTTTTCGCTTATGGCCATACCACTATGAGCACGCCCGATCTCATCTGATCTCGGAAGCTAAGCATAGTCGGGCCTGGTTAGTACTTGGATGGGAGACCGCCTGGGAATACCAGGTGCTATAAGCAGTTTTGTTTTAGAAAGGAAGAGTGCTTGAACCTGTTAAATAGCCAGAATTTGGCTGCAGTTTTCGCTTATGGCCATACCACTATGAGCACGCCCGATCTCGTCTGATCTCGGAAGCTAAGCATAGTCGGGCCTGGTTAGTACTTGGATGGGAGACCGCCTGGGAATACCAGGTGCTATAAGCAGTTTTGTTTTAGAAAGGAAGAGTGCTTGAACCTGTTAAATAGCCAGAATTTGGCTGCAGTTTTCGCTTATGGCCATACCACTATGAGCACGCCCGATCTCATCTGATCTCGGAAGCTAAGCATAGTCGGGCCTGGTTAGTACTTGGATGGGAGACCGCCTGGGAATACCAGGTGCTATAAGCATTTTTGTTTTAGAAAGAAGAAGAATTAAAAAAAAAAAAAAAAAAAAAAAGAGTGCTTGAACCTGTTAAATAGCCAGAATTTGGCTGCAGTTTTCGCTTATGGCCATACCACTATGAGCACGCCCGATCTCGTCTGATCTCGGAAGCTAAGCATAGTCGGGCCTGGTTAGTACTTGGATGGGAGACCGCCTGGGAATACCAGGTGCTATAAGCAGTTTTGTTTTAGAAAGGAAGAGTGCTTGAACCTGTTAAATAGCCAGAATTTGGCTGCAGTTTTCGCTTATGGCCATACTACTATGAGCACGCCCGATCTCGTCTGATCTCGGAAGCTAAGCATAGTCGGGCCTGGTTAGTACTTGGATGGGAGACCGCCTGGGAATACCAGGTGCTATAAGCATTTTTGTTTTAGAAAGAAGAAGAATTAAAAAAAAAAAAAAAAAAAAAGAGTGCTTGAACCTGTTAAATAGCCAGAATTTGGCTGCAGTTTTCGCTTATGGCCATACCACTATGAGCACGCCCGATCTCGTCTGATCTCGGAAGCTAAGCATAGTCGGGCCTGGTTAGTACTTGGATGGGAGACCGCCTGGGAATACCAGGTGCTATAAGCAGTTTTGTTTTAGAAAGGAAGAGTGCTTGAACCTGTTAAATAGCCAGAATTTGGCTGCAGTTTCCGCTTATGGCCATACCACTATGAGCACGCCCGATCTCGTCTGATCTCGGAAGCTAAGCATAGTCGGGCCTGGTTAGTACTTGGATGGGAGACCGCCTGGGAATACCAGGTGCTATAAGCAGTTTTGTTTTAGAAAGGAAGAGTGCTTGAACCTGTTAAATAGCCAGAATTTGGCTGCA
>JAKRKY010000054.1:32500-35000 GCA_023566225.1 Romanogobio albipinnatus
CTATGAGCACGCCCGATCTCATCTGATCTCGGAAGCTAAGCATAGTCGGGCCTGGTTAGTACTTGGATGGGAGACCGCCTGGGAATACCAGGTGCTATAAGCAGTTTTGTTTTAGAAAGGAAGAGTGCTTGAACCTGTTAAATAGCCAGAATTTGGCTGCAGTTTTCGCTTATGGCCATACCACTATGAGCACGCCCGATCTCGTCTGATCTCGGAAGCTAAGCATAGTCGGGCCTGGTTAGTACTTGGATGGGAGACCGCCTGGGAATACCAGGTGCTATAAGCAGTTTTGTTTTAGAAAGGAAGAGTGCTTGAACCTGTTAAATAGCCAGAATTTGGCTGCAGTTTTCGCTTATGGCCATACCACTATGAGCACGCCCGATCTCGTCTGATCTCGGAAGCTAAGCATAGTCGGGCCTGGTTAGTACTTGGATGGGAGACCGCCTGGGAATACCAGGTGCTATAAGCAGTTTTGTTTTAGAAAGGAAGAGTGCTTGAACCTGTTAAATAGCCAAAATTTGGCTGCAGTTGTCGCTTATGGCCATACCACTATGAGCACGCCCGATCTCGTCTGATCTCGGAAGCTAAGCATAGTCGGGCCTGGTTAGTACTTGGATGGGAGACCGCCTGGGAATACCAGGTGCTATAAGCAGTTTTGTTTTAGAAAGGAAGAGTGCTTGAACCTGTTAAATAGCCAGAATTTGGCTGCAGTTTTCGCTTATGGCCATACCACTATGAGCACGCCCGATCTCGTCTGATCTCGGAAGCTAAGCATAGTCGGGCCTGGTTAGTACTTGGATGGGAGACCGCCTGGGAATACCAGGTGCTATAAGCATTTTTGTTTTAGAAAGAAGAAGAATTAAAAAAAAAAAAAAAAAAAAAAAAGAGTGCTTGAACCTGTTAAATAGCCAGAATTTGGCTGCAGTTTTCGCTTATGGCCATACCACTATGAGCACGCCCGATCTCGTCTGATCTCGGAAGCTAAGCATAGTCGGGCCTGGTTAGTACTTGGATGGGAGACCGCCTGGGAATACCAGGTGCTATAAGCAGTTTTGTTTTAGAAAGGAAGAGTGCTTGAACCTGTTAAATAGCCAGAATTTGGCTGCAGTTTTCGCTTATGGCCATACTACTATGAGCACGCCCGATCTCGTCTGATCTCGGAAGCTAAGCATAGTCGGGCCTGGTTAGTACTTGGATGGGAGACCGCCTGGGAATACCAGGTGCTATAAGCATTTTTGTTTTAGAAAGAAGAAGAATTAAAAAAAAAAAAAAAAAAAAGAGTGCTTGAACCTGTTAAATAGCCAGAATTTGGCTGCAGTTTTCGCTTATGGCCATACCACTATGAGCACGCCCGATCTCGTCTGATCTCGGAAGCTAAGCATAGTCGGGCCTGGTTAGTACTTGGATGGGAGACCGCCTGGGAATACCAGGTGCTATAAGCAGTTTTGTTTTAGAAAGGAAGAGTGCTTGAACCTGTTAAATAGCCAGAATTTGGCTGCAGTTTTCGCTTATGGCCATACCACTATGAGCACGCCCGATCTCGTCTGATCTCGGAAGCTAAGCATAGTCGGGCCTGGTTAGTACTTGGATGGGAGACCGCCTGGGAATACCAGGTGCTATAAGCAGTTTTGTTTTAGAAAGGAAGAGTGCTTGAACCTGTTAAATAGCCAGAATTTGGCTGCAGTTTTCGCTTATGGCCATACCACTATGAGCACGCCCGATCTCGTCTGATCTCGGAAGCTAAGCATAGTCGGGCCTGGTTAGTACTTGGATGGGAGACCGCCTGGGAATACCAGGTGCTATAAGCAGTTTTGTTTTAGAAAGGAAGAGTGCTTGAACCTGTTAAATAGCCAGAATTTGGCTGCAGTTTTCGCTTATGGCCATACCACTATGAGCACGCCCGATCTCGTCTGATCTCGGAAGCTAAGCATAGTCGGGCCTGGTTAGTACTTGGATGGGAGACCGCCTGGGAATACCAGGTGCTATAAGCAGTTTTGTTTTAGAAAGGAAGAGTGCTTGAACCTGTTAAATAGCCAGAATTTGGCTGAAGTTTTCGCTTATGGCCATACCACTATGAGCACGCCCGATCTCATCTGATCTCGGAAGCTAAGCATAGTCGGGCCTGGTTAGTACTTGGATGGGAGACCGCCTGGGAATACCAGGTGCTATAAGCAGTTTTGTTTTAGAAAGGAAGAGTGCTTGAACCTGTTAAATAGCCAGAATTTGGCTGCAGTTTTCGCTTATGGCCATACCACTATGAGCACGCCCGATCTCGTCTGATCTCGGAAGCTAAGCATAGTCGGGCCTGGTTAGTACTTGGATGGGAGACCGCCTGGGAATACCAGGTGCTATAAGCAGTTTTGTTTTAGAAAGGAAGAGTGCTTGAACCTGTTAAATAGCCAGAATTTGGCTGCAGTTTTCGCTTATGGCCATACCACTATGAGCACGCCCGATCTCGTCTGATCTCGGAAGCTAAGCATAGTCGGGCCTGGTTAGTACT
>JAKRKY010000054.1:70000-75000 GCA_023566225.1 Romanogobio albipinnatus
ATACCAGGTGCTATAAGCAGTTTTGTTTTAGAAAGGAAGAGTGCTTGAACCTGTTAAATAGCCAGAATTTGGCTGCAGTTTTCGCTTATGGCCATACCACTATGAGCACGCCCGATCTCGTCTGATCTCGGAAGCTAAGCATAGTCGGGCCTGGTTAGTACTTGGATGGGAGACCGCCTGGGAATACCAGGTGCTATAAGCAGTTTTGTTTTAGAAAGGAAGAGTGCTTGAACCTGTTAAATAGCCAGAATTTGGCTGCAGTTTTAGCTTATGGCCATACCACTATGAGCACGCCCGATCTCGTCTGATCTCGGAAGCTAAGCATAGTCGGGCCTGGTTAGTACTTGGATGGGAGACCGCCTGGGAATACCAGGTGCTATAAGCAGTTTTGTTTTAGAAAGGAAGAGTGCTTGAACCTGTTAAATAGCCAGAATTTGGCTGAAGTTTTCGCTTATGGCCATACCACTATGAGCACGCCCGATCTCATCTGATCTCGGAAGCTAAGCATAGTCGGGCCTGGTTAGTACTTGGATGGGAGACCGCCTGGGAATACCAGGTGCTATAAGCAGTTTTGTTTTAGAAAGGAAGAGTGCTTGAACCTGTTAAATAGCCAGAATTTGGCTGCAGTTTTCGCTTATGGCCATACCACTATGAGCACGCCCGATCTCGTCTGATCTCGGAAGCTAAGCATAGTCGGGCCTGGTTAGTACTTGGATGGGAGACCGCCTGGGAATACCAGGTGCTATAAGCAGTTTTGTTTTAGAAAGGAAGAGTGCTTGAACCTGTTAAATAGCCAGAATTTGGCTGCAGTTTTCGCTTATGGCCATACCACTATGAGCACGCCCGATCTCGTCTGATCTCGGAAGCTAAGCATAGTCGGGCCTGGTTAGTACTTGGATGGGAGACCGCCTGGGAATACCAGGTGCTATAAGCATTTTTGTTTTAGAAAGAAGAAGAATTAAAAAAAAAAAAAAAAAAAAAAAAAGAGTGCTTGAACCTGTTAAATAGCCAGAATTTGGCTGCAGTTTTCGCTTATGGCCATACCACTATGAGCACGCCCGATCTCGTCTGATCTCGGAAGCTAAGCATAGTCGGGCCTGGTTAGTACTTGGATGGGAGACCGCCTGGGAATACCAGGTGCTATAAGCAGTTTTGTTTTAGAAAGGAAGAGTGCTTGAACCTGTTAAATAGCCAGAATTTGGCTGCAGTTTTCGCTTATGGCCATACCACTATGAGCACGCCCGATCTCGTCTGATCTCGGAAGCTAAGCATAGTCGGGCCTGGTTAGTACTTGGATGGGAGACCGCCTGGGAATACCAGGTGCTATAAGCAGTTTTGTTTTAGAAAGGAAGAGTGCTTGAACCTGTTAAATAGCCAGAATTTGGCTGAAGTTTTCGCTTATGGCCATACCACTATGAGCACGCCCGATCTCATCTGATCTCGGAAGCTAAGCATAGTCGGGCCTGGTTAGTACTTGGATGGGAGACCGCCTGGGAATACCAGGTGCTATAAGCAGTTTTGTTTTAGAAAGGAAGAGTGCTTGAACCTGTTAAATAGCCAGAATTTGGCTGCAGTTTTCGCTTATGGCCATACCACTATGAGCACGCCCGATCTCGTCTGATCTCGGAAGCTAAGCATAGTCGGGCCTGGTTAGTACTTGGATGGGAGACCGCCTGGGAATACCAGGTGCTATAAGCAGTTTTGTTTTAGAAAGGAAGAGTGCTTGAACCTGTTAAATAGCCAGAATTTGGCTGCAGTTTTCGCTTATGGCCATACCACTATGAGCACGCCCGATCTCATCTGATCTCGGAAGCTAAGCATAGTCGGGCCTGGTTAGTACTTGGATGGGAGACCGCCTGGGAATACCAGGTGCTATAAGCATTTTTGTTTTAGAAAGAAGAAGAATTAAAAAAAAAAAAAAAAAAAAAAAAAGAGTGCTTGAACCTGTTAAATAGCCAGAATTTGGCTGCAGTTTTCGCTTATGGCCATACCACTATGAGCACGCCCGATCTCGTCTGATCTCGGAAGCTAAGCATAGTCGGGCCTGGTTAGTACTTGGATGGGAGACCGCCTGGGAATACCAGGTGCTATAAGCAGTTTTGTTTTAGAAAGGAAGAGTGCTTGAACCTGTTAAATAGCCAGAATTTGGCTGCAGTTTTCGCTTATGGCCATACTACTATGAGCACGCCCGATCTCGTCTGATCTCGGAAGCTAAGCATAGTCGGGCCTGGTTAGTACTTGGATGGGAGACCGCCTGGGAATACCAGGTGCTATAAGCATTTTTGTTTTAGAAAGAAGAAGAATTAAAAAAAAAAAAAAAAAAAAGAGTGCTTGAACCTGTTAAATAGCCAGAATTTGGCTGCAGTTTTCGCTTATGGCCATACCACTATGAGCACGCCCGATCTCGTCTGATCTCGGAAGCTAAGCATAGTCGGGCCTGGTTAGTACTTGGATGGGAGACCGCCTGGGAATACCAGGTGCTATAAGCAGTTTTGTTTTAGAAAGGAAGAGTGCTTGAACCTGTTAAATAGCCAGAATTTGGCTGCAGTTTTCGCTTATGGCCATACCACTATGAGCACGCCCGATCTCGTCTGATCTCGGAAGCTAAGCATAGTCGGGCCTGGTTAGTACTTGGATGGGAGACCGCCTGGGAATACCAGGTGCTATAAGCAGTTTTGTTTTAGAAAGGAAGAGTGCTTGAACCTGTTAAATAGCCAGAATTTGGCTGCAGTTTTCGCTTATGGCCATACCACTATGAGCACGCCCGATCTCGTCTGATCTCGGAAGCTAAGCATAGTCGGGCCTGGTTAGTACTTGGATGGGAGACCGCCTGGGAATACCAGGTGCTATAAGCAGTTTTGTTTTAGAAAGGAAGAGTGCTTGAACCTGTTAAATAGCCAGAATTTGGCTGCAGTTTTAGCTTATGGCCATACCACTATGAGCACGCCCGATCTCGTCTGATCTCGGAAGCTAAGCATAGTCGGGCCTGGTTAGTACTTGGATGGGAGACCGCCTGGGAATACCAGGTGCTATAAGCAGTTTTGTTTTAGAAAGGAAGAGTGCTTGAACCTGTTAAATAGCCAGAATTTGGCTGAAGTTTTCGCTTATGGCCATACCACTATGAGCACGCCCGATCTCATCTGATCTCGGAAGCTAAGCATAGTCGGGCCTGGTTAGTACTTGGATGGGAGACCGCCTGGGAATACCAGGTGCTATAAGCAGTTTTGTTTTAGAAAGGAAGAGTGCTTGAACCTGTTAAATAGCCAGAATTTGGCTGCAGTTTTCGCTTATGGCCATACCACTATGAGCACGCCCGATCTCGTCTGATCTCGGAAGCTAAGCATAGTCGGGCCTGGTTAGTACTTGGATGGGAGACCGCCTGGGAATACCAGGTGCTATAAGCAGTTTTGTTTTAGAAAGGAAGAGTGCTTGAACCTGTTAAATAGCCAGAATTTGGCTGCAGTTTTCGCTTATGGCCATACCACTATGAGCACGCCCGATCTCGTCTGATCTCGGAAGCTAAGCATAGTCGGGCCTGGTTAGTACTTGGATGGGAGACCGCCTGGGAATACCAGGTGCTATAAGCATTTTTGTTTTAGAAAGAAGAAGAATTAAAAAAAAAAAAAAAAAAAAAAAAAGAGTGCTTGAACCTGTTAAATAGCCAGAATTTGGCTGCAGTTTTCGCTTATGGCCATACCACTATGAGCACGCCCGATCTCGTCTGATCTCGGAAGCTAAGCATAGTCGGGCCTGGTTAGTACTTGGATGGGAGACCGCCTGGGAATACCAGGTGCTATAAGCAGTTTTGTTTTAGAAAGGAAGAGTGCTTGAACCTGTTAAATAGCCAGAATTTGGCTGCAGTTTTAGCTTATGGCCATACCACTATGAGCACGCCCGATCTCGTCTGATCTCGGAAGCTAAGCATAGTCGGGCCTGGTTAGTACTTGGATGGGAGACCGCCTGGGAATACCAGGTGCTATAAGCATTTTTGTTTTAGAAAGAAGAAGAATTAAAAAAAAAAAAAAAAAAAAAAAAGAGTGCTTGAACCTGTTAAATAGCCAGAATTTGGCTGCAGTTTTCGCTTATGGCCATACCACTATGAGCACGCCCGATCTCGTCTGATCTCGGAAGCTAAGCATAGTCGGGCCTGGTTAGTACTTGGATGGGAGACCGCCTGGGAATACCAGGTGCTATAAGCAGTTTTGTTTTAGAAAGGAAGAGTGCTTGAACCTGTTAAATAGCCAGAATTTGGCTGAAGTTTTCGCTTATGGCCATACCACTATGAGCACGCCCGATCTCATCTGATCTCGGAAGCTAAGCATAGTCGGGCCTGGTTAGTACTTGGATGGGAGACCGCCTGGGAATACCAGGTGCTATAAGCAGTTTTGTTTTAGAAAGGAAGAGTGCTTGAACCTGTTAAATAGCCAGAATTTGGCTGCAGTTTTCGCTTATGGCCATACCACTATGAGCACGCCCGATCTCGTCTGATCTCGGAAGCTAAGCATAGTCGGGCCTGGTTAGTACTTGGATGGGAGACCGCCTGGGAATACCAGGTGCTATAAGCAGTTTTGTTTTAGAAAGGAAGAGTGCTTGAACCTGTTAAATAGCCAGAATTTGGCTGCAGTTTTCGCTTATGGCCATACCACTATGAGCACGCCCGATCTCATCTGATCTCGGAAGCTAAGCATAGTCGGGCCTGGTTAGTACTTGGATGGGAGACCGCCTGGGAATACCAGGTGCTATAAGCATTTTTGTTTTAGAAAGAAGAAGAATTAAAAAAAAAAAAAAAAAAAAAAAAAGAGTGCTTGAACCTGTTAAATAGCCAGAATTTGGCTGCAGTTTTCGCTTATGGCCATACCACTATGAGCACGCCCGATCTCGTCTGATCTCGGAAGCTAAGCATAGTCGGGCCTGGTTAGTACTTGGATGGGAGACCGCCTGGGAATACCAGGTGCTATAAGCAGTTTTGTTTTAGAAAGGAAGAGTGCTTGAACCTGTTA
>JAKRKY010000054.1:82500-85000 GCA_023566225.1 Romanogobio albipinnatus
TTTCGCTTATGGCCATACCACTATGAGCACGCCCGATCTCGTCTGATCTCGGAAGCTAAGCATAGTCGGGCCTGGTTAGTACTTGGATGGGAGACCGCCTGGGAATACCAGGTGCTATAAGCATTTTTGTTTTAGAAAGAAGAAGAATTAAAAAAAAAAAAAAAAAAAAAAAAAGAGTGCTTGAACCTGTTAAATAGCCAGAATTTGGCTGCAGTTTTCGCTTATGGCCATACCACTATGAGCACGCCCGATCTCGTCTGATCTCGGAAGCTAAGCATAGTCGGGCCTGGTTAGTACTTGGATGGGAGACCGCCTGGGAATACCAGGTGCTATAAGCAGTTTTGTTTTAGAAAGGAAGAGTGCTTGAACCTGTTAAATAGCCAGAATTTGGCTGCAGTTTTCGCTTATGGCCATACTACTATGAGCACGCCCGATCTCGTCTGATCTCGGAAGCTAAGCATAGTCGGGCCTGGTTAGTACTTGGATGGGAGACCGCCTGGGAATACCAGGTGCTATAAGCAGTTTTGTTTTAGAAAGGAAGAGTGCTTGAACCTGTTAAATAGCCAGAATTTGGCTGCAGTTTTCGCTTATGGCCATACCACTATGAGCACGCCCGATCTCGTCTGATCTCGGAAGCTAAGCATAGTCGGGCCTGGTTAGTACTTGGATGGGAGACCGCCTGGGAATACCAGGTGCTGTAAGCAGTTTTGTTTTAGAAAGGAAGAGTGCTTGAACCTGTTAAATAGCCAGAATTTGGCTGCAGTTTTCGCTTATGGCCATACCACTATGAGCACGCCCGAACTCGTCTGATCTCGGAAGCTAAGCATAGTCGGGCCTGGTTAGTACTTGGATGGGAGACCGCCTGGGAATACCAGGTGCTATAAGCAGTTTTGTTTTAGAAAGGAAGAGTGCTTGAACCTGTTAAATAGCCAGAATTTGGCTGCAGTTTTCGCTTATGGCCATACCACTATGAGCACGCCCGATCTCGTCTGATCTTGGAAGCTAAGCATAGTCGGGCCTGGTTAGTACTTGGATGGGAGACCGCCTGGGAATACCAGGTGCTATAAGCATTTTTGTTTTAGAAAGAAGAAGAATTAAAAAAAAAAAAAAAAACAAAAAAAAAAGAGTGCTTGAACCTGTTAAATAGCCAGAATTTGGCTGCAGTTTTAGCTTATGGCCATACCACTATGAGCACGCCCGATCGCGTCTGATCTCGGAAGCTAAGCATAGTCGGGCCTGGTTAGTACTTGGATGGGAGACCGCCTGGGAATACCAGGTGCTATAAGCAGTTTTGTTTTAGAAAGGAAGAGTGCTTGAACCTGTTAAATAGCCAGAATTTGGCTGCAGTTTTCGCTTATGGCCATACCACTATGAGCACGCCCGATCTCGTCTGATCTCGGAAGCTAAGCATAGTCGGGCCTGGTTAGTACTTGGATGGGAGACCGCCTGGGAATACCAGGTGCTATAAGCAGTTTTGTTTTAGAAAGGAAGAGTGCTTGAACCTGTTAAATAGCCAGAATTTGGCTGAAGTTTTCGCTTATGGCCATACCACTATGAGCACGCCCGATCTCATCTGATCTCGGAAGCTAAGCATAGTCGGGCCTGGTTAGTACTTGGATGGGAGACCGCCTGGGAATACCAGGTGCTATAAGCAGTTTTGTTTTAGAAAGGAAGAGTGCTTGAACCTGTTAAATAGCCAGAATTTGGCTGCAGTTTTCGCTTATGGCCATACCACTATGAGCACGCCCGATCTCGTCTGATCTCGGAAGCTAAGCATAGTCGGGCCTGGTTAGTACTTGGATGGGAGACCGCCTGGGAATACCAGGTGCTATAAGCAGTTTTGTTTTAGAAAGGAAGAGTGCTTGAACCTGTTAAATAGCCAGAATTTGGCTGCAGTTTTCGCTTATGGCCATACCACTATGAGCACGCCCGATCTCGTCTGATCTCGGAAGCTAAGCATAGTCGGGCCTGGTTAGTACTTGGATGGGAGACCGCCTGGGAATACCAGGTGCTATAAGCAGTTTTGTTTTAGAAAGGAAGAGTGCTTGAACCTGTTAAATAGCCAGAATTTGGCTGCAGTTTTCGCTTATGGCCATACCACTATGAGCACGCCCGATCGCGTCTGATCTCGGAAGCTAAGCATAGTCGGGCCTGGTTAGTACTTGGATGGGAGACCGCCTGGGAATACCAGGTGCTATAAGCAGTTTTGTTTTAGAAAGGAAGAGTGCTTGAACCTGTTAAATAGCCAGAATTTGGCTGCAGTTTTCGCTTATGGCCATACCACTATGAGCACGCCCGATCTCGTCTGATCTCGGAAGCTAAGCATAGTCGGGCCTGGTTAGTACTTGGATGGGAGACCGCCTGGGAATACCAGGTGCTATAAGCAGTTTTGTTTTAGAAAGGAAGAGTGCTTGAACCTGTTAAATAGCCAGAATTTGGCTGAAGTTTTCGCTTATGGCCATACCACTATGAGCACGCCCGATCTCATCTGATCTCGGAA
>JAKRKY010000054.1:90000-92500 GCA_023566225.1 Romanogobio albipinnatus
AATAGCCAGAATTTGGCTGCAGTTTTCGCTTATGGCCATACCACTATGAGCACGCCCGATCTCGTCTGATCTTGGAAGCTAAGCATAGTCGGGCCTGGTTAGTACTTGGATGGGAGACCGCCTGGGAATACCAGGTGCTATAAGCAGTTTTGTTTTAGAAAGGAAGAGTGCTTGAACCTGTTAAATAGCCAGAATTTGGCTGCAGTTTTCGCTTATGGCCATACCACTATGAGCACGCCCGATCTCGTCTGATCTCGGAAGCTAAGCATAGTCGGGCCTGGTTAGTACTTGGATGGGAGACCGCCTGGGAATACCAGGTGCTATAAGCAGTTTTGTTTTAGAAAGGAAGAGTGCTTGAACCTGTTAAATAGCCAGAATTTGGCTGCAGTTTTCGCTTATGGCCATACCACTATGAGCACGCCCGATCTCGTCTGATCTCGGAAGCTAAGCATAGTCGGGCCTGGTTAGTACTTGGATGGGAGACCGCCTGGGAATACCAGGTGCTATAAGCAGTTTTGTTTTAGAAAGGAAGAGTGCTTGAACCTGTTAAATAGCCAGAATTTGGCTGCAGTTTTCGCTTATGGCCATACCACTATGAGCACGCCCGATCTCGTCTGATCTCGGAAGCTAAGCATAGTCGGGCCTGGTTAGTACTTGGATGGGAGACCGCCTGGGAATACCAGGTGCTATAAGCATTTTTGTTTTAGAAAGAAGAAGAATTAAAAAAAAAAAAAAAAAAAAAAAAAGAGTGCTTGAACCTGTTAAATAGCCAGAATTTGGCTGCAGTTTTCGCTTATGGCCATACCACTATGAGCACGCCCGATCTCGTCTGATCTCGGAAGCTAAGCATAGTCGGGCCTGGTTAGTACTTGGATGGGAGACCGCCTGGGAATACCAGGTGCTATAAGCAGTTTTGTTTTAGAAAGGAAGAGTGCTTGAACCTGTTAAATAGCCAGAATTTGGCTGCAGTTTTCGCTTATGGCCATACTACTATGAGCACGCCCGATCTCGTCTGATCTCGGAAGCTAAGCATAGTCGGGCCTGGTTAGTACTTGGATGGGAGACCGCCTGGGAATACCAGGTGCTATAAGCAGTTTTGTTTTAGAAAGGAAGAGTGCTTGAACCTGTTAAATAGCCAGAATTTGGCTGCAGTTTTCGCTTATGGCCATACCACTATGAGCACGCCCGATCTCGTCTGATCTCGGAAGCTAAGCATAGTCGGGCCTGGTTAGTACTTGGATGGGAGACCGCCTGGGAATACCAGGTGCTGTAAGCAGTTTTGTTTTAGAAAGGAAGAGTGCTTGAACCTGTTAAATAGCCAGAATTTGGCTGCAGTTTTCGCTTATGGCCATACCACTATGAGCACGCCCGAACTCGTCTGATCTCGGAAGCTAAGCATAGTCGGGCCTGGTTAGTACTTGGATGGGAGACCGCCTGGGAATACCAGGTGCTATAAGCAGTTTTGTTTTAGAAAGGAAGAGTGCTTGAACCTGTTAAATAGCCAGAATTTGGCTGCAGTTTTCGCTTATGGCCATACCACTATGAGCACGCCCGATCTCGTCTGATCTTGGAAGCTAAGCATAGTCGGGCCTGGTTAGTACTTGGATGGGAGACCGCCTGGGAATACCAGGTGCTATAAGCATTTTTGTTTTAGAAAGAAGAAGAATTAAAAAAAAAAAAAAAAACAAAAAAAAAAGAGTGCTTGAACCTGTTAAATAGCCAGAATTTGGCTGCAGTTTTAGCTTATGGCCATACCACTATGAGCACGCCCGATCGCGTCTGATCTCGGAAGCTAAGCATAGTCGGGCCTGGTTAGTACTTGGATGGGAGACCGCCTGGGAATACCAGGTGCTATAAGCAGTTTTGTTTTAGAAAGGAAGAGTGCTTGAACCTGTTAAATAGCCAGAATTTGGCTGCAGTTTTCGCTTATGGCCATACCACTATGAGCACGCCCGATCTCGTCTGATCTCGGAAGCTAAGCATAGTCGGGCCTGGTTAGTACTTGGATGGGAGACCGCCTGGGAATACCAGGTGCTATAAGCAGTTTTGTTTTAGAAAGGAAGAGTGCTTGAACCTGTTAAATAGCCAGAATTTGGCTGAAGTTTTCGCTTATGGCCATACCACTATGAGCACGCCCGATCTCATCTGATCTCGGAAGCTAAGCATAGTCGGGCCTGGTTAGTACTTGGATGGGAGACCGCCTGGGAATACCAGGTGCTATAAGCAGTTTTGTTTTAGAAAGGAAGAGTGCTTGAACCTGTTAAATAGCCAGAATTTGGCTGCAGTTTTCGCTTATGGCCATACCACTATGAGCACGCCCGATCTCGTCTGATCTCGGAAGCTAAGCATAGTCGGGCCTGGTTAGTACTTGGATGGGAGACCGCCTGGGAATACCAGGTGCTATAAGCAGTTTTGTTTTAGAAAGGAAGAGTGCTTGAACCTGTTAAATAGCCAGAATTTGGCTGCAGTTTTCGCTTATGGCCATACCACTATGAGCACG
>JAKRKY010000054.1:120000-122500 GCA_023566225.1 Romanogobio albipinnatus
CCTGGGAATACCAGGTGCTATAAGCAGTTTTGTTTTAGAAAGGAAGAGTGCTTGAACCTGTTAAATAGCCAGAATTTGGCTGCAGTTTTCGCTTATGGCCATACCACTATGAGCACGCCCGATCTCGTCTGATCTCGGAAGCTAAGCATAGTCGGGCCTGGTTAGTACTTGGATGGGAGACCGCCTGGGAATACCAGGTGCTATAAGCAGTTTTGTTTTAGAAAGGAAGAGTGCTTGAACCTGTTAAATAGCCAGAATTTGGCTGCAGTTTTCGCTTATGGCCATACCACTATGAGCACGCCCGATCTCGTCTGATCTCGGAAGCTAAGCATAGTCGGGCCTGGTTAGTACTTGGATGGGAGACCGCCTGGGAATACCAGGTGCTATAAGCATTTTTGTTTTAGAAAGAAGAAGAATTAAAAAAAAAAAAAAAAAAAAAAAAAGAGTGCTTGAACCTGTTAAATAGCCAGAATTTGGCTACAGTTTTCGCTTATGGCCATACCACTATGAGCACGCCCGATCTCGTCTGATCTCGGAAGCTAAGCATAGTCGGGCCTGGTTAGTACTTGGATGGGAGACCGCCTGGGAATACCAGGTGCTATAAGCAGTTTTGTTTTAGAAAGGAAGAGTGCTTGAACCTGTTAAATAGCCAGAATTTGGCTGAAGTTTTCGCTTATGGCCATACCACTATGAGCACGCCCGATCTCATCTGATCTCGGAAGCTAAGCATAGTCGGGCCTGGTTAGTACTTGGATGGGAGACCGCCTGGGAATACCAGGTGCTATAAGCAGTTTTGTTTTAGAAAGGAAGAGTGCTTGAACCTGTTAAATAGCCAGAATTTGGCTGCAGTTTTCGCTTATGGCCATACCACTATGAGCACGCCCGATCTCGTCTGATCTCGGAAGCTAAGCATAGTCGGGCCTGGTTAGTACTTGGATGGGAGACCGCCTGGGAATACCAGGTGCTGTAAGCAGTTTTGTTTTAGAAAGGAAGAGTGCTTGAACCTGTTAAATAGCCAGAATTTGGCTGCAGTTTTCGCTTATGGCCATACCACTATGAGCACGCCCGATCTCGTCTGATCTCGGAAGCTAAGCATAGTCGGGCCTGGTTAGTACTTGGATGGGAGACCGCCTGGGAATACCAGGTGCTATAAGCAGTTTTGTTTTAGAAAGGAAGAGTGCTTGAACCTGTTAAATAGCCAGAATTTGGCTGCAGTTTTCGCTTATGGCCATACCACTATGAGCACGCCCGATCTCGTCTGATCTCGGAAGCTAAGCATAGTCGGGCCTGGTTAGTACTTGGATGGGAGACCGCCTGGGAATACCAGGTGCTATAAGCAGTTTTGTTTTAGAAAGGAAGAGTGCTTGAACCTGTTAAATAGCCAGAATTTGGCTGCAGTTTTCGCTTATGGCCATACCACTATGAGCACGCCCGATCTCGTCTGATCTTGGAAGCTAAGCATAGTCGGGCCTGGTTAGTACTTGGATGGGAGACCGCCTGGGAATACCAGGTGCTATAAGCAGTTTTGTTTTAGAAAGGAAGAGTGCTTGAACCTGTTAAATAGCCAGAATTTGGCTGCAGTTTTCGCTTATGGCCATACCACTATGAGCACGCCCGAACTCGTCTGATCTCGGAAGCTAAGCATAGTCGGGCCTGGTTAGTACTTGGATGGGAGACCGCCTGGGAATACCAGGTGCTATAAGCAGTTTTGTTTTAGAAAGGAAGAGTGCTTGAACCTGTTAAATAGCCAGAATTTGGCTGCAGTTTTCGCTTATGGCCATACCACTATGAGCACGCCCGATCTCGTCTGATCTTGGAAGCTAAGCATAGTCGGGCCTGGTTAGTACTTGGATGGGAGACCGCCTGGGAATACCAGGTGCTATAAGCATTTTTGTTTTAGAAAGAAGAAGAATTAAAAAAAAAAAAAAAAAAAAAAAAAGAGTGCTTGAACCTGTTAAATAGCCAGAATTTGGCTGCAGTTTTAGCTTATGGCCATACCACTATGAGCACGCCCGATCTCGTCTGATCTCGGAAGCTAAGCATAGTCGGGCCTGGTTAGTACTTGGATGGGAGACCGCCTGGGGATACCAGGTGCTATAAGCAGTTTTGTTTTAGAAAGGAAGAGTGCTTGAACCTGTTAAATAGCCAGAATTTGGCTGCAGTTTTCGCTTATGGCCATACCACTATGAGCACGCCCGATCTCGTCTGATCTCGGAAGCTAAGCATAGTCGGGCCTGGTTAGTACTTGGATGGGAGACCGCCTGGGAATACCAGGTGCTATAAGCAGTTTTGTTTTAGAAAGGAAGAGTGCTTGAACCTGTTAAATAGCCAGAATTTGGCTGCAGTTTTCGCTTATGGCCATACCACTATGAGCACGCCCGATCTCGTCTGATCTCGGAAGCTAAGCATAGTCGGGCCTGGTTAGTACTTGGATGGGAGACCGCCTGGGAATACCAGGTGCTATAAGCAGTTTTGTTTTAGAAAGGAA
Source organism: Romanogobio albipinnatus (assembly GCA_023566225.1). NCBI lineage: Eukaryota > Metazoa > Chordata > Actinopteri > Cypriniformes > Gobionidae > Romanogobio > Romanogobio albipinnatus. The sequence continues at coordinate 122,489 of JAKRKY010000054.1, forward strand.
GAGTGCTTGAAC
>JAKRKY010000055.1:0-25000 GCA_023566225.1 Romanogobio albipinnatus
GAATACCAGGTGCTATAAGCAGTTTTGTTTTAGAAAGGAAGAGTGCTTGAACCTATTAAATAGCCAGAATTTGCTGCAAGTTTTCGCTTATGGCCATACACTATGAGCACGCCCGATCTCGTCTGATCTCGGAAGCTAAGCATAGTCGGGCCTGGTTAGTACTTGGATGGGAGACCGCCTGGGAATACCAGGTGCTATAAGCATTTTTGTTTTAGAAAGGAAGAGTGCTTGAACCTATTAAATAGCCAGAATTTGGCTGCAGTTTTCGCTTATGGCCATACCACTATGAGCACGCCCGATCTCGTCTGATCTCGGAAGCTAAGCATAGTCGGGCCTGGTTAGTACTTGGATGGGAGACCGCCTGGGAATACCAGGTGCTATAAGCATTTTTGTTTTAGAAAGGAAGAGTGCTTGAACCTATTAAATAGCCAGAATTTGGCTGCAGTTTTCGCTTATGGCCATACCACTATGAGCACGCCCGATCTCGTCTGATCTCGGAAGCTAAGCATAGTCGGGCCTGGTTAGTACTTGGATGGGAGACCGCCTGGGAATACCAGGTGCTATAAGCATTTTTGTTTTAGAAAGGAAGAGTGCTTGAACCTATTAAATAGCCAGAATTTGGCTGCAGTTTTCGCTTATGGCCATACCACTATGAGCACGCCCGATCTCGTCTGATCTCGGAAGCTAAGCATAGTCGGGCCTGGTTAGTACTTGGATGGGAGACCGCCTGGGAATACCAGGTGCTATAAGCATTTTTGTTTTAGAAAGGAAGAGTGCTTGAACCTATTAAATAGCCAGAATTTGGCTGCAGTTTTCGCTTATGGCCATACCACTATGAGCACGCCCGATCTCGTCTGATCTCGGAAGCTAAGCATAGTCGGGCCTGGTTAGTACTTGGATGGGAGACCGCCTGGGAATACCAGGTGCTATAAGCATTTTTGTTTTAGAAAGGAAGAGTGCTTGAACCTATTAAATAGCCAGAATTTGGCTGCAGTTTTCGCTTATGGCCATACCACTATGAGCACGCCCGATCTCGTCTGATCTCGGAAGCTAAGCATAGTCGGGCCTGGTTAGTACTTGGATGGGAGACCGCCTGGGAATACCAGGTGCTATAAGCATTTTGTTTTAGAAAGGAAGAGTGCTTGAACCTATTAAATAGCCAGAATTTGGCTGCAGTTTTCGCTTATGGCCATACCACTATGAGCACGCCCGATCTCGTCTGATCTCGGAAGCTAAGCATAGTCGGGCCTGGTTAGTACTTGGATGGGAGACCGCCTGGGAATACCAGGTGCTATAAGCATTTTTGTTTTAGAAAGGAAGAGTGCTTGAACCTATTAAATAGCCAGAATTTGGCTGCAGTTTTCGCTTATGGCCATACCACTATGAGCACGCCCGATCTCGTCTGATCTCGGAAGCTAAGCATAGTCGGGCCTGGTTAGTACTTGGATGGGAGACCGCCTGGGAATACCAGGTGCTATAAGCATTTTTGTTTTAGAAAGGAAGAGTGCTTGAACCTATTAAATAGCCAGAATTTGGCTGCAGTTTTCGCTTATGGCCATACCACTATGAGCACGCCCGATCTCGTCTGATCTCGGAAGCTAAGCATAGTCGGGCCTGGTTAGTACTTGGATGGGAGACCGCCTGGGAATACCAGGTGCTATAAGCAGTTTTGTTTTAGAAAGGAAGAGTGCTTGAACCTATTAAATAGCCAGAATTTGGCTGCAGTTTTCGCTTATGGCCATACCACTATGAGCACGCCCGATCTCGTCTGATCTCGGAAGCTAAGCATAGTCGGGCCTGGTTAGTACTTGGATGGGAGACCGCCTGGGAATACCAGGTGCTATAAGCAGTTTTGTTTTAGAAAGGAAGAGTGCTTGAACCTATTAAATAGCCAGAATTTGGCTGCAGTTTTCGCTTATGGCCATACCACTATGAGCACGCCCGATCTCGTCTGATCTCGGAAGCTAAGCATAGTCGGGCCTGGTTAGTACTTGGATGGGAGACCGCCTGGGAATACCAGGTGCTATAAGCATTTTTGTTTTAGAAAGGAAGAGTGCTTGAACCTATTAAATAGCCAGAATTTGGCTGCAGTTTTCGCTTATGGCCATACCACTATGAGCACGCCCGATCTCGTCTGATCTCGGAAGCTAAGCATAGTCGGGCCTGGTTAGTACTTGGATGGGAGACCGCCTGGGAATACCAGGTGCTATAAGCATTTTTGTTTTAGAAAGGAAGAGTGCTTGAACCTATTAAATAGCCAGAATTTGGCTGCAGTTTTCGCTTATGGCCATACCACTATGAGCACGCCCGATCTCGTCTGATCTCGGAAGCTAAGCATAGTCGGGCCTGGTTAGTACTTGGATGGGAGACCGCCTGGGAATACCAGGTGCTATAAGCAGTTTTGTTTTAGAAAGGAAGAGTGCTTGAACCTATTAAATAGCCAGAATTTGGCTGCAGTTTTCGCTTATGGCCATACCACTATGAGCACGCCCGATCTCGTCTGATCTCGGAAGCTAAGCATAGTCGGGCCTGGTTAGTACTTGGATGGGAGACCGCCTGGGAATACCAGGTGCTATAAGCAGTTTTGTTTTAGAAAGGAAGAGTGCTTGAACCTATTAAATAGCCAGAATTTGGCTGCAGTTTTCGCTTATGGCCATACCACTATGAGCACGCCCGATCTCGTCTGATCTCGGAAGCTAAGCATAGTCGGGCCTGGTTAGTACTTGGATGGGAGACCGCCTGGGAATACCAGGTGCTATAAGCATTTTTGTTTTAGAAAGGAAGAGTGCTTGAACCTATTAAATAGCCAGAATTTGGCTGCAGTTTTCGCTTATGGCCATACCACTATGAGCACGCCCGATCTCGTCTGATCTCGGAAGCTAAGCATAGTCGGGCCTGGTTAGTACTTGGATGGGAGACCGCCTGGGAATACCAGGTGCTATAAGCAGTTTTGTTTTAGAAAGGAAGAGTGCTTGAACCTATTAAATAGCCAGAATTTGGCTGCAGTTTTCGCTTATGGCCATACCACTATGAGCACGCCCGATCTCGTCTGATCTCGGAAGCTAAGCATAGTCGGGCCTGGTTAGTACTTGGATGGGAGACCGCCTGGGAATACCAGGTGCTATAAGCAGTTTTGTTTTAGAAAGGAAGAGTGCTTGAACCTATTAAATAGCCAGAATTTGGCTGCAGTTTTCGCTTATGGCCATACCACTATGAGCACGCCCGATCTCGTCTGATCTCGGAAGCTAAGCATAGTCGGGCCTGGTTAGTACTTGGATGGGAGACCGCCTGGGAATACCAGGTGCTATAAGCATTTTTGTTTTAGAAAGGAAGAGTGCTTGAACCTATTAAATAGCCAGAATTTGGCTGCAGTTTTCGCTTATGGCCATACCACTATGAGCACGCCCGATCTCGTCTGATCTCGGAAGCTAAGCATAGTCGGGCCTGGTTAGTACTTGGATGGGAGACCGCCTGGGAATACCAGGTGCTATAAGCATTTTTGTTTTAGAAAGGAAGAGTGCTTGAACCTATTAAATAGCCAGAATTTGGCTGCAGTTTTCGCTTATGGCCATACCACTATGAGCACGCCCGATCTCGTCTGATCTCGGAAGCTAAGCATAGTCGGGCCTGGTTAGTACTTGGATGGGAGACCGCCTGGGAATACCAGGTGCTATAAGCAGTTTTGTTTTAGAAAGGAAGAGTGCTTGAACCTATTAAATAGCCAGAATTTGGCTGCAGTTTTCGCTTATGGCCATACCACTATGAGCACGCCCGATCTCGTCTGATCTCGGAAGCTAAGCATAGTCGGGCCTGGTTAGTACTTGGATGGGAGACCGCCTGGGAATACCAGGTGCTATAAGCATTTTTGTTTTAGAAAGGAAGAGTGCTTGAACCTATTAAATAGCCAGAATTTGGCTGCAGTTTTCGCTTATGGCCATACCACTATGAGCACGCCCGATCTCGTCTGATCTCGGAAGCTAAGCATAGTCGGGCCTGGTTAGTACTTGGATGGGAGACCGCCTGGGAATACCAGGTGCTATAAGCATTTTTGTTTTAGAAAGGAAGAGTGCTTGAACCTATTAAATAGCCAGAATTTGGCTGCAGTTTTCGCTTATGGCCATACCACTATGAGCACGCCCGATCTCGTCTGATCTCGGAAGCTAAGCATAGTCGGGCCTGGTTAGTACTTGGATGGGAGACCGCCTGGGAATACCAGGTGCTATAAGCAGTTTTGTTTTAGAAAGGAAGAGTGCTTGAACCTATTAAATAGCCAGAATTTGGCTGCAGTTTTCGCTTATGGCCATACCACTATGAGCACGCCCGATCTCGTCTGATCTCGGAAGCTAAGCATAGTCGGGCCTGGTTAGTACTTGGATGGGAGACCGCCTGGGAATACCAGGTGCTATAAGCATTTTTGTTTTAGAAAGGAAGAGTGCTTGAACCTATTAAATAGCCAGAATTTGGCTGCAGTTTTCGCTTATGGCCATACCACTATGAGCACGCCCGATCTCGTCTGATCTCGGAAGCTAAGCATAGTCGGGCCTGGTTAGTACTTGGATGGGAGACCGCCTGGGAATACCAGGTGCTATAAGCAGTTTTGTTTTAGAAAGGAAGAGTGCTTGAACCTATTAAATAGCCAGAATTTGGCTGCAGTTTTCGCTTATGGCCATACCACTATGAGCACGCCCGATCTCGTCTGATCTCGGAAGCTAAGCATAGTCGGGCCTGGTTAGTACTTGGATGGGAGACCGCCTGGGAATACCAGGTGCTATAAGCAGTTTTGTTTTAGAAAGGAAGAGTGCTTGAACCTATTAAATAGCCAGAATTTGGCTGCAGTTTTCGCTTATGGCCATACCACTATGAGCACGCCCGATCTCGTCTGATCTCGGAAGCTAAGCATAGTCGGGCCTGGTTAGTACTTGGATGGGAGACCGCCTGGGAATACCAGGTGCTATAAGCATTTTTGTTTTAGAAAGGAAGAGTGCTTGAACCTATTAAATAGCCAGAATTTGGCTGCAGTTTTCGCTTATGGCCATACCACTATGAGCACGCCCGATCTCGTCTGATCTCGGAAGCTAAGCATAGTCGGGCCTGGTTAGTACTTGGATGGGAGACCGCCTGGGAATACCAGGTGCTATAAGCAGTTTTGTTTTAGAAAGGAAGAGTGCTTGAACCTATTAAATAGCCAGAATTTGGCTGCAGTTTTCGCTTATGGCCATACCACTATGAGCACGCCCGATCTCGTCTGATCTCGGAAGCTAAGCATAGTCGGGCCTGGTTAGTACTTGGATGGGAGACCGCCTGGGAATACCAGGTGCTATAAGCATTTTTGTTTTAGAAAGGAAGAGTGCTTGAACCTATTAAATAGCCAGAATTTGGCTGCAGTTTTCGCTTATGGCCATACCACTATGAGCACGCCCGATCTCGTCTGATCTCGGAAGCTAAGCATAGTCGGGCCTGGTTAGTACTTGGATGGGAGACCGCCTGGGAATACCAGGTGCTATAAGCATTTTTGTTTTAGAAAGGAAGAGTGCTTGAACCTATTAAATAGCCAGAATTTGGCTGCAGTTTTCGCTTATGGCCATACCACTATGAGCACGCCCGATCTCGTCTGATCTCGGAAGCTAAGCATAGTCGGGCCTGGTTAGTACTTGGATGGGAGACCGCCTGGGAATACCAGGTGCTATAAGCAGTTTTGTTTTAGAAAGGAAGAGTGCTTGAACCTATTAAATAGCCAGAATTTGGCTGCAGTTTTCGCTTATGGCCATACCACTATGAGCACGCCCGATCTCGTCTGATCTCGGAAGCTAAGCATAGTCGGGCCTGGTTAGTACTTGGATGGGAGACCGCCTGGGAATACCAGGTGCTATAAGCAGTTTTGTTTTAGAAAGGAAGAGTGCTTGAACCTATTAAATAGCCAGAATTTGGCTGCAGTTTTCGCTTATGGCCATACCACTATGAGCACGCCCGATCTCGTCTGATCTCGGAAGCTAAGCATAGTCGGGCCTGGTTAGTACTTGGATGGGAGACCGCCTGGGAATACCAGGTGCTATAAGCATTTTTGTTTTAGAAAGGAAGAGTGCTTGAACCTATTAAATAGCCAGAATTTGGCTGCAGTTTTCGCTTATGGCCATACCACTATGAGCACGCCCGATCTCGTCTGATCTCGGAAGCTAAGCATAGTCGGGCCTGGTTAGTACTTGGATGGGAGACCGCCTGGGAATACCAGGTGCTATAAGCAGTTTTGTTTTAGAAAGGAAGAGTGCTTGAACCTATTAAATAGCCAGAATTTGGCTGCAGTTTTCGCTTATGGCCATACCACTATGAGCACGCCCGATCTCGTCTGATCTCGGAAGCTAAGCATAGTCGGGCCTGGTTAGTACTTGGATGGGAGACCGCCTGGGAATACCAGGTGCTATAAGCATTTTTGTTTTAGAAAGGAAGAGTGCTTGAACCTATTAAATAGCCAGAATTTGGCTGCAGTTTTCGCTTATGGCCATACCACTATGAGCACGCCCGATCTCGTCTGATCTCGGAAGCTAAGCATAGTCGGGCCTGGTTAGTACTTGGATGGGAGACCGCCTGGGAATACCAGGTGCTATAAGCAGTTTTGTTTTAGAAAGGAAGAGTGCTTGAACCTATTAAATAGCCAGAATTTGGCTGCAGTTTTCGCTTATGGCCATACCACTATGAGCACGCCCGATCTCGTCTGATCTCGGAAGCTAAGCATAGTCGGGCCTGGTTAGTACTTGGATGGGAGACCGCCTGGGAATACCAGGTGCTATAAGCAGTTTTGTTTTAGAAAGGAAGAGTGCTTGAACCTATTAAATAGCCAGAATTTGGCTGCAGTTTTCGCTTATGGCCATACCACTATGAGCACGCCCGATCTCGTCTGATCTCGGAAGCTAAGCATAGTCGGGCCTGGTTAGTACTTGGATGGGAGACCGCCTGGGAATACCAGGTGCTATAAGCAGTTTTGTTTTAGAAAGGAAGAGTGCTTGAACCTATTAAATAGCCAGAATTTGGCTGCAGTTTTCGCTTATGGCCATACCACTATGAGCACGCCCGATCTCGTCTGATCTCGGAAGCTAAGCATAGTCGGGCCTGGTTAGTACTTGGATGGGAGACCGCCTGGGAATACCAGGTGCTATAAGCAGTTTTTGTTTTAGAAAGGAAGAGTGCTTGAACCTATTAAATAGCCAGAATTTGGCTGCAGTTTTCGCTTATGGCCATACCACTATGAGCACGCCCGATCTCGTCTGATCTCGGAAGCTAAGCATAGTCGGGCCTGGTTAGTACTTGGATGGGAGACCGCCTGGGAATACCAGGTGCTATAAGCATTTTTGTTTTAGAAAGGAAGAGTGCTTGAACCTATTAAATAGCCAGAATTTGGCTGCAGTTTTCGCTTATGGCCATACCACTATGAGCACGCCCGATCTCGTCTGATCTCGGAAGCTAAGCATAGTCGGGCCTGGTTAGTACTTGGATGGGAGACCGCCTGGGAATACCAGGTGCTATAAGCAGTTTTGTTTTAGAAAGGAAGAGTGCTTGAACCTATTAAATAGCCAGAATTTGGCTGCAGTTTTCGCTTATGGCCATACCACTATGAGCACGCCCGATCTCGTCTGATCTCGGAAGCTAAGCATAGTCGGGCCTGGTTAGTACTTGGATGGGAGACCGCCTGGGAATACCAGGTGCTATAAGCATTTTTGTTTTAGAAAGGAAGAGTGCTTGAACCTATTAAATAGCCAGAATTTGGCTGCAGTTTTCGCTTATGGCCATACCACTATGAGCACGCCCGATCTCGTCTGATCTCGGAAGCTAAGCATAGTCGGGCCTGGTTAGTACTTGGATGGGAGACCGCCTGGGAATACCAGGTGCTATAAGCATTTTTGTTTTAGAAAGGAAGAGTGCTTGAACCTATTAAATAGCCAGAATTTGGCTGCAGTTTTCGCTTATGGCCATACCACTATGAGCACGCCCGATCTCGTCTGATCTCGGAAGCTAAGCATAGTCGGGCCTGGTTAGTACTTGGATGGGAGACCGCCTGGGAATACCAGGTGCTATAAGCAGTTTTGTTTTAGAAAGGAAGAGTGCTTGAACCTATTAAATAGCCAGAATTTGGCTGCAGTTTTCGCTTATGGCCATACCACTATGAGCACGCCCGATCTCGTCTGATCTCGGAAGCTAAGCATAGTCGGGCCTGGTTAGTACTTGGATGGGAGACCGCCTGGGAATACCAGGTGCTATAAGCATTTTTGTTTTAGAAAGGAAGAGTGCTTGAACCTATTAAATAGCCAGAATTTGGCTGCAGTTTTCGCTTATGGCCATACCACTATGAGCACGCCCGATCTCGTCTGATCTCGGAAGCTAAGCATAGTCGGGCCTGGTTAGTACTTGGATGGGAGACCGCCTGGGAATACCAGGTGCTATAAGCAGTTTTGTTTTAGAAAGGAAGAGTGCTTGAACCTATTAAATAGCCAGAATTTGGCTGCAGTTTTAGCTTATGGCCATACCACTATGAGCACGCCCGATCTCGTCTGATCTCGGAAGCTAAGCATAGTCGGGCCTGGTTAGTACTTGGATGGGAGACCGCCTGGGAATACCAGGTGCTATAAGCAGTTTTGTTTTAGAAAGGAAGAGTGCTTGAACCTATTAAATAGCCAGAATTTGGCTGCAGTTTTCGCTTATGGCCATACCACTATGAGCACGCCCGATCTCGTCTGATCTCGGAAGCTAAGCATAGTCGGGCCTGGTTAGTACTTGGATGGGAGACCGCCTGGGAATACCAGGTGCTATAAGCAGTTTTGTTTTAGAAAGGAAGAGTGCTTGAACCTATTAAATAGCCAGAATTTGGCTGCAGTTTTCGCTTATGGCCATACCACTATGAGCACGCCCGATCTCGTCTGATCTCGGAAGCTAAGCATAGTCGGGCCTGGTTAGTACTTGGATGGGAGACCGCCTGGGAATACCAGGTGCTATAAGCATTTTTGTTTTAGAAAGGAAGAGTGCTTGAACCTATTAAATAGCCAGAATTTGGCTGCAGTTTTCGCTTATGGCCATACCACTATGAGCACGCCCGATCTCGTCTGATCTCGGAAGCTAAGCATAGTCGGGCCTGGTTAGTACTTGGATGGGAGACCGCCTGGGAATACCAGGTGCTATAAGCATTTTTGTTTTAGAAAGGAAGAGTGCTTGAACCTATTAAATAGCCAGAATTTGGCTGCAGTTTTCGCTTATGGCCATACCACTATGAGCACGCCCGATCTCGTCTGATCTCGGAAGCTAAGCATAGTCGGGCCTGGTTAGTACTTGGATGGTAGACCGCCTGGGAATACCAGGTGCTATAAGCAGTTTTGTTTTAGAAAGGAAGAGTGCTTGAACCTATTAAATAGCCAGAATTTGGCTGCAGTTTTCGCTTATGGCCATACCACTATGAGCACGCCCGATCTCGTCTGATCTCGGAAGCTAAGCATAGTCGGGCCTGGTTAGTACTTGGATGGGAGACCGCCTGGGAATACCAGGTGCTATAAGCATTTTTGTTTTAGAAAGGAAGAGTGCTTGAACCTATTAAATAGCCAGAATTTGGCTGCAGTTTTAGCTTATGGCCATACCACTATGAGCACGCCCGATCTCGTCTGATCTCGGAAGCTAAGCATAGTCGGGCCTGGTTAGTACTTGGATGGGAGACCGCCTGGGAATACCAGGTGCTATAAGCATTTTTGTTTTAGAAAGGAAGAGTGCTTGAACCTATTAAATAGCCAGAATTTGGCTGCAGTTTTCGCTTATGGCCATACCACTATGAGCACGCCCGATCTCGTCTGATCTCGGAAGCTAAGCATAGTCGGGCCTGGTTAGTACTTGGATGGGAGACCGCCTGGGAATACCAGGTGCTATAAGCAGTTTTGTTTTAGAAAGAAGAAGAATTTAAAATAAAAAATAAAATAAAAAATAAAATAAAATAAAAAAAGAGTGCTTGAACCTGTTAAATAGCCAGAATTTGGCTGCAGTTTTCGCTTATGGCCATACCACTATGAGCACGCCCGATCTCGTCTGATCTCGGAAGCTAAGCATAGTCGGGCCTGGTTAGTACTTGGATGGGAGACCGCCTGGGAATACCAGGTGCTATAAGCATTTTTGTTTTAGAAAGGAAGAGTGCTTGAACCTATTAAATAGCCAGAATTTGGCTGCAGTTTTCGCTTATGGCCATACCACTATGAGCACGCCCGATCTCGTCTGATCTCGGAAGCTAAGCATAGTCGGGCCTGGTTAGTACTTGGATGGGAGACCGCCTGGGAATACCAGGTGCTATAAGCAGTTTTGTTTTAGAAAGGAAGAGTGCTTGAACCTATTAAATAGCCAGAATTTGGCTGCAGTTTTCGCTTATGGCCATACCACTATGAGCACGCCCGATCTCGTCTGATCTCGGAAGCTAAGCATAGTCGGGCCTGGTTAGTACTTGGATGGGAGACCGCCTGGGAATACCAGGTGCTATAAGCAGTTTTGTTTTAGAAAGGAAGAGTGCTTGAACCTATTAAATAGCCAGAATTTGGCTGCAGTTTTCGCTTATGGCCATACCACTATGAGCACGCCCGATCTCGTCTGATCTCGGAAGCTAAGCATAGTCGGGCCTGGTTAGTACTTGGATGGGAGACCGCCTGGGAATACCAGGTGCTATAAGCATTTTTGTTTTAGAAAGGAAGAGTGCTTGAACCTATTAAATAGCCAGAATTTGGCTGCAGTTTTCGCTTATGGCCATACCACTATGAGCACGCCCGATCTCGTCTGATCTCGGAAGCTAAGCATAGTCGGGCCTGGTTAGTACTTGGATGGGAGACCGCCTGGGAATACCAGGTGCTATAAGCAGTTTTGTTTTAGAAAGGAAGAGTGCTTGAACCTATTAAATAGCCAGAATTTGGCTGCAGTTTTCGCTTATGGCCATACCACTATGAGCACGCCCGATCTCGTCTGATCTCGGAAGCTAAGCATAGTCGGGCCTGGTTAGTACTTGGATGGGAGACCGCCTGGGAATACCAGGTGCTATAAGCATTTTTGTTTTAGAAAGGAAGAGTGCTTGAACCTATTAAATAGCCAGAATTTGGCTGCAGTTTTCGCTTATGGCCATACCACTATGAGCACGCCCGATCTCGTCTGATCTCGGAAGCTAAGCATAGTCGGGCCTGGTTAGTACTTGGATGGGAGACCGCCTGGGAATACCAGGTGCTATAAGCATTTTTGTTTTAGAAAGGAAGAGTGCTTGAACCTATTAAATAGCCAGAATTTGGCTGCAGTTTTCGCTTATGGCCATACCACTATGAGCACGCCCGATCTCGTCTGATCTCGGAAGCTAAGCATAGTCGGGCCTGGTTAGTACTTGGATGGGAGACCGCCTGGGAATACCAGGTGCTATAAGCATTTTTGTTTTAGAAAGGAAGAGTGCTTGAACCTATTAAATAGCCAGAATTTGGCTGCAGTTTTCGCTTATGGCCATACCACTATGAGCACGCCCGATCTCGTCTGATCTCGGAAGCTAAGCATAGTCGGGCCTGGTTAGTACTTGGATGGGAGACCGCCTGGGAATACCAGGTGCTATAAGCATTTTTGTTTTAGAAAGGAAGAGTGCTTGAACCTATTAAATAGCCAGAATTTGGCTGCAGTTTTCGCTTATGGCCATACCACTATGAGCACGCCCGATCTCGTCTGATCTCGGAAGCTAAGCATAGTCGGGCCTGGTTAGTACTTGGATGGGAGACCGCCTGGGAATACCAGGTGCTATAAGCAGTTTTGTTTTAGAAAGAAGAAGAATTAAAAAAAAAAAGAAAAAAAAAAGAGTGTTTGAACCTTTTAAATAACAAGAATTTGGCTGCAGCTTCTCTAGAAAGAAGAAGAATTAAAAATAAAAAATAAAATAAAAAATAAAACAAAATAAAAAAAGAGTGCTTGAACCTGTTAAATAGCCAGAATTTGGCTGCAGTTTTCGCTTATGGCCATACCACTATGAGCACGCCCGATCTCGTCTGATCTCGGAAGCTAAGCATAGTCGGGCCTGGTTAGTACTTGGATGGGAGACCGCCTGGGAATACCAGGTGCTATAAGCATTTTTGTTTTAGAAAGGAAGAGTGCTTGAACCTATTAAATAGCCAGAATTTGGCTGCAGTTTTCGCTTATGGCCATACCACTATGAGCACGCCCGATCTCGTCTGATCTCGGAAGCTAAGCATAGTCGGGCCTGGTTAGTACTTGGATGGGAGACCGCCTGGGAATACCAGGTGCTATAAGCAGTTTTGTTTTAGAAAGGAAGAGTGCTTGAACCTATTAAATAGCCAGAATTTGGCTGCAGTTTTCGCTTATGGCCATACCACTATGAGCACGCCCGATCTCGTCTGATCTCGGAAGCTAAGCATAGTCGGGCCTGGTTAGTACTTGGATGGGAGACCGCCTGGGAATACCAGGTGCTATAAGCATTTTTGTTTTAGAAAGGAAGAGTGCTTGAACCTATTAAATAGCCAGAATTTGGCTGCAGTTTTCGCTTATGGCCATACCACTATGAGCACGCCCGATCTCGTCTGATCTCGGAAGCTAAGCATAGTCGGGCCTGGTTAGTACTTGGATGGGAGACCGCCTGGGAATACCAGGTGCTATAAGCAGTTTTGTTTTAGAAAGGAAGAGTGCTTGAACCTATTAAATAGCCAGAATTTGGCTGCAGTTTTCGCTTATGGCCATACCACTATGAGCACGCCCGATCTCGTCTGATCTCGGAAGCTAAGCATAGTCGGGCCTGGTTAGTACTTGGATGGGAGACCGCCTGGGAATACCAGGTGCTATAAGCAGTTTTGTTTTAGAAAGGAAGAGTGCTTGAACCTATTAAATAGCCAGAATTTGGCTGCAGTTTTCGCTTATGGCCATACCACTATGAGCACGCCCGATCTCGTCTGATCTCGGAAGCTAAGCATAGTCGGGCCTGGTTAGTACTTGGATGGGAGACCGCCTGGGAATACCAGGTGCTATAAGCATTTTTGTTTTAGAAAGGAAGAGTGCTTGAACCTATTAAATAGCCAGAATTTGGCTGCAGTTTTCGCTTATGGCCATACCACTATGAGCACGCCCGATCTCGTCTGATCTCGGAAGCTAAGCATAGTCGGGCCTGGTTAGTACTTGGATGGGAGACCGCCTGGGAATACCAGGTGCTATAAGCATTTTTGTTTTAGAAAGGAAGAGTGCTTGAACCTATTAAATAGCCAGAATTTGGCTGCAGTTTTCGCTTATGGCCATACCACTATGAGCACGCCCGATCTCGTCTGATCTCGGAAGCTAAGCATAGTCGGGCCTGGTTAGTACTTGGATGGGAGACCGCCTGGGAATACCAGGTGCTATAAGCATTTTTGTTTTAGAAAGGAAGAGTGCTTGAACCTATTAAATAGCCAGAATTTGGCTGCAGTTTTCGCTTATGGCCATACCACTATGAGCACGCCCGATCTCGTCTGATCTCGGAAGCTAAGCATAGTCGGGCCTGGTTAGTACTTGGATGGGAGACCGCCTGGGAATACCAGGTGCTATAAGCAGTTTTGTTTTAGAAAGGAAGAGTGCTTGAACCTATTAAATAGCCAGAATTTGGCTGCAGTTTTCGCTTATGGCCATACCACTATGAGCACGCCCGATCTCGTCTGATCTCGGAAGCTAAGCATAGTCGGGCCTGGTTAGTACTTGGATGGGAGACCGCCTGGGAATACCAGGTGCTATAAGCATTTTTGTTTTAGAAAGGAAGAGTGCTTGAACCTATTAAATAGCCAGAATTTGGCTGCAGTTTTCGCTTATGGCCATACCACTATGAGCACGCCCGATCTCGTCTGATCTCGGAAGCTAAGCATAGTCGGGCCTGGTTAGTACTTGGATGGGAGACCGCCTGGGAATACCAGGTGCTATAAGCATTTTTGTTTTAGAAAGGAAGAGTGCTTGAACCTATTAAATAGCCAGAATTTGGCTGCAGTTTTCGCTTATGGCCATACCACTATGAGCACGCCCGATCTCGTCTGATCTCGGAAGCTAAGCATAGTCGGGCCTGGTTAGTACTTGGATGGGAGACCGCCTGGGAATACCAGGTGCTATAAGCAGTTTTGTTTTAGAAAGAAGAAGAATTAAAAAAAAAAAGAAAAAAAAAAGAGTGTTTGAACCTTTTAAATAACAAGAATTTGGCTGCAGCTTCTCTAGAAAGAAGAAGAATTAAAAATAAAAAATAAAATAAAAAATAAAACAAAATAAAAAAAGAGTGCTTGAACCTGTTAAATAGCCAGAATTTGGCTGCAGTTTTCGCTTATGGCCATACCACTATGAGCACGCCCGATCTCGTCTGATCTCGGAAGCTAAGCATAGTCGGGCCTGGTTAGTACTTGGATGGGAGACCGCCTGGGAATACCAGGTGCTATAAGCATTTTTGTTTTAGAAAGGAAGAGTGCTTGAACCTATTAAATAGCCAGAATTTGGCTGCAGTTTTCGCTTATGGCCATACCACTATGAGCACGCCCGATCTCGTCTGATCTCGGAAGCTAAGCATAGTCGGGCCTGGTTAGTACTTGGATGGGAGACCGCCTGGGAATACCAGGTGCTATAAGCAGTTTTGTTTTAGAAAGGAAGAGTGCTTGAACCTATTAAATAGCCAGAATTTGGCTGCAGTTTTCGCTTATGGCCATACCACTATGAGCACGCCCGATCTCGTCTGATCTCGGAAGCTAAGCATAGTCGGGCCTGGTTAGTACTTGGATGGGAGACCGCCTGGGAATACCAGGTGCTATAAGCATTTTTGTTTTAGAAAGGAAGAGTGCTTGAACCTATTAAATAGCCAGAATTTGGCTGCAGTTTTCGCTTATGGCCATACCACTATGAGCACGCCCGATCTCGTCTGATCTCGGAAGCTAAGCATAGTCGGGCCTGGTTAGTACTTGGATGGGAGACCGCCTGGGAATACCAGGTGCTATAAGCAGTTTTGTTTTAGAAAGGAAGAGTGCTTGAACCTATTAAATAGCCAGAATTTGGCTGCAGTTTTCGCTTATGGCCATACCACTATGAGCACGCCCGATCTCGTCTGATCTCGGAAGCTAAGCATAGTCGGGCCTGGTTAGTACTTGGATGGGAGACCGCCTGGGAATACCAGGTGCTATAAGCAGTTTTGTTTTAGAAAGGAAGAGTGCTTGAACCTATTAAATAGCCAGAATTTGGCTGCAGTTTTCGCTTATGGCCATACCACTATGAGCACGCCCGATCTCGTCTGATCTCGGAAGCTAAGCATAGTCGGGCCTGGTTAGTACTTGGATGGGAGACCGCCTGGGAATACCAGGTGCTATAAGCATTTTTGTTTTAGAAAGGAAGAGTGCTTGAACCTATTAAATAGCCAGAATTTGGCTGCAGTTTTCGCTTATGGCCATACCACTATGAGCACGCCCGATCTCGTCTGATCTCGGAAGCTAAGCATAGTCGGGCCTGGTTAGTACTTGGATGGGAGACCGCCTGGGAATACCAGGTGCTATAAGCATTTTTGTTTTAGAAAGGAAGAGTGCTTGAACCTATTAAATAGCCAGAATTTGGCTGCAGTTTTCGCTTATGGCCATACCACTATGAGCACGCCCGATCTCGTCTGATCTCGGAAGCTAAGCATAGTCGGGCCTGGTTAGTACTTGGATGGGAGACCGCCTGGGAATACCAGGTGCTATAAGCATTTTTGTTTTAGAAAGGAAGAGTGCTTGAACCTATTAAATAGCCAGAATTTGGCTGCAGTTTTCGCTTATGGCCATACCACTATGAGCACGCCCGATCTCGTCTGATCTCGGAAGCTAAGCATAGTCGGGCCTGGTTAGTACTTGGATGGGAGACCGCCTGGGAATACCAGGTGCTATAAGCAGTTTTGTTTTAGAAAGGAAGAGTGCTTGAACCTATTAAATAGCCAGAATTTGGCTGCAGTTTTCGCTTATGGCCATACCACTATGAGCACGCCCGATCTCGTCTGATCTCGGAAGCTAAGCATAGTCGGGCCTGGTTAGTACTTGGATGGGAGACCGCCTGGGAATACCAGGTGCTATAAGCATTTTTGTTTTAGAAAGGAAGAGTGCTTGAACCTATTAAATAGCCAGAATTTGGCTGCAGTTTTCGCTTATGGCCATACCACTATGAGCACGCCCGATCTCGTCTGATCTCGGAAGCTAAGCATAGTCGGGCCTGGTTAGTACTTGGATGGGAGACCGCCTGGGAATACCAGGTGCTATAAGCATTTTTGTTTTAGAAAGGAAGAGTGCTTGAACCTATTAAATAGCCAGAATTTGGCTGCAGTTTTCGCTTATGGCCATACCACTATGAGCACGCCCGATCTCGTCTGATCTCGGAAGCTAAGCATAGTCGGGCCTGGTTAGTACTTGGATGGGAGACCGCCTGGGAATACCAGGTGCTATAAGCATTTTTGTTTTAGAAAGGAAGAGTGCTTGAACCTATTAAATAGCCAGAATTTGGCTGCAGTTTTCGCTTATGGCCATACCACTATGAGCACGCCCGATCTCGTCTGATCTCGGAAGCTAAGCATAGTCGGGCCTGGTTAGTACTTGGATGGGAGACCGCCTGGGAATACCAGGTGCTATAAGCAGTTTTGTTTTAGAAAGGAAGAGTGCTTGAACCTATTAAATAGCCAGAATTTGGCTGCAGTTTTCGCTTATGGCCATACCACTATGAGCACGCCCGATCTCGTCTGATCTCGGAAGCTAAGCATAGTCGGGCCTGGTTAGTACTTGGATGGGAGACCGCCTGGGAATACCAGGTGCTATAAGCATTTTTGTTTTAGAAAGGAAGAGTGCTTGAACCTATTAAATAGCCAGAATTTGGCTGCAGTTTTCGCTTATGGCCATACCACTATGAGCACGCCCGATCTCGTCTGATCTCGGAAGCTAAGCATAGTCGGGCCTGGTTAGTACTTGGATGGGAGACCGCCTGGGAATACCAGGTGCTATAAGCATTTTTGTTTTAGAAAGGAAGAGTGCTTGAACCTATTAAATAGCCAGAATTTGGCTGCAGTTTTCGCTTATGGCCATACCACTATGAGCACGCCCGATCTCGTCTGATCTCGGAAGCTAAGCATAGTCGGGCCTGGTTAGTACTTGGATGGGAGACCGCCTGGGAATACCAGGTGCTATAAGCATTTTTGTTTTAGAAAGGAAGAGTGCTTGAACCTATTAAATAGCCAGAATTTGGCTGCAGTTTTCGCTTATGGCCATACCACTATGAGCACGCCCGATCTCGTCTGATCTCGGAAGCTAAGCATAGTCGGGCCTGGTTAGTACTTGGATGGGAGACCGCCTGGGAATACCAGGTGCTATAAGCATTTTTGTTTTAGAAAGGAAGAGTGCTTGAACCTATTAAATAGCCAGAATTTGGCTGCAGTTTTCGCTTATGGCCATACCACTATGAGCACGCCCGATCTCGTCTGATCTCGGAAGCTAAGCATAGTCGGGCCTGGTTAGTACTTGGATGGGAGACCGCCTGGGAATACCAGGTGCTATAAGCAGTTTTGTTTTAGAAAGAAGAAGAATTAAAAAAAAAAAGAAAAAAAAAAGAGTGTTTGAACCTTTTAAATAACAAGAATTTGGCTGCAGCTTCTCTAGAAAGAAGAAGAATTAAAAATAAAAAATAAAATAAAAAATAAAACAAAATAAAAAAAGAGTGCTTGAACCTGTTAAATAGCCAGAATTTGGCTGCAGTTTTCGCTTATGGCCATACCACTATGAGCACGCCCGATCTCGTCTGATCTCGGAAGCTAAGCATAGTCGGGCCTGGTTAGTACTTGGATGGGAGACCGCCTGGGAATACCAGGTGCTATAAGCATTTTTGTTTTAGAAAGGAAGAGTGCTTGAACCTATTAAATAGCCAGAATTTGGCTGCAGTTTTCGCTTATGGCCATACCACTATGAGCACGCCCGATCTCGTCTGATCTCGGAAGCTAAGCATAGTCGGGCCTGGTTAGTACTTGGATGGGAGACCGCCTGGGAATACCAGGTGCTATAAGCAGTTTTGTTTTAGAAAGGAAGAGTGCTTGAACCTATTAAATAGCCAGAATTTGGCTGCAGTTTTCGCTTATGGCCATACCACTATGAGCACGCCCGATCTCGTCTGATCTCGGAAGCTAAGCATAGTCGGGCCTGGTTAGTACTTGGATGGGAGACCGCCTGGGAATACCAGGTGCTATAAGCATTTTTGTTTTAGAAAGGAAGAGTGCTTGAACCTATTAAATAGCCAGAATTTGGCTGCAGTTTTCGCTTATGGCCATACCACTATGAGCACGCCCGATCTCGTCTGATCTCGGAAGCTAAGCATAGTCGGGCCTGGTTAGTACTTGGATGGGAGACCGCCTGGGAATACCAGGTGCTATAAGCAGTTTTGTTTTAGAAAGGAAGAGTGCTTGAACCTATTAAATAGCCAGAATTTGGCTGCAGTTTTCGCTTATGGCCATACCACTATGAGCACGCCCGATCTCGTCTGATCTCGGAAGCTAAGCATAGTCGGGCCTGGTTAGTACTTGGATGGGAGACCGCCTGGGAATACCAGGTGCTATAAGCAGTTTTGTTTTAGAAAGGAAGAGTGCTTGAACCTATTAAATAGCCAGAATTTGGCTGCAGTTTTCGCTTATGGCCATACCACTATGAGCACGCCCGATCTCGTCTGATCTCGGAAGCTAAGCATAGTCGGGCCTGGTTAGTACTTGGATGGGAGACCGCCTGGGAATACCAGGTGCTATAAGCATTTTTGTTTTAGAAAGGAAGAGTGCTTGAACCTATTAAATAGCCAGAATTTGGCTGCAGTTTTCGCTTATGGCCATACCACTATGAGCACGCCCGATCTCGTCTGATCTCGGAAGCTAAGCATAGTCGGGCCTGGTTAGTACTTGGATGGGAGACCGCCTGGGAATACCAGGTGCTATAAGCATTTTTGTTTTAGAAAGGAAGAGTGCTTGAACCTATTAAATAGCCAGAATTTGGCTGCAGTTTTCGCTTATGGCCATACCACTATGAGCACGCCCGATCTCGTCTGATCTCGGAAGCTAAGCATAGTCGGGCCTGGTTAGTACTTGGATGGGAGACCGCCTGGGAATACCAGGTGCTATAAGCATTTTTGTTTTAGAAAGGAAGAGTGCTTGAACCTATTAAATAGCCAGAATTTGGCTGCAGTTTTCGCTTATGGCCATACCACTATGAGCACGCCCGATCTCGTCTGATCTCGGAAGCTAAGCATAGTCGGGCCTGGTTAGTACTTGGATGGGAGACCGCCTGGGAATACCAGGTGCTATAAGCAGTTTTGTTTTAGAAAGGAAGAGTGCTTGAACCTATTAAATAGCCAGAATTTGGCTGCAGTTTTCGCTTATGGCCATACCACTATGAGCACGCCCGATCTCGTCTGATCTCGGAAGCTAAGCATAGTCGGGCCTGGTTAGTACTTGGATGGGAGACCGCCTGGGAATACCAGGTGCTATAAGCATTTTTGTTTTAGAAAGGAAGAGTGCTTGAACCTATTAAATAGCCAGAATTTGGCTGCAGTTTTCGCTTATGGCCATACCACTATGAGCACGCCCGATCTCGTCTGATCTCGGAAGCTAAGCATAGTCGGGCCTGGTTAGTACTTGGATGGGAGACCGCCTGGGAATACCAGGTGCTATAAGCATTTTTGTTTTAGAAAGGAAGAGTGCTTGAACCTATTAAATAGCCAGAATTTGGCTGCAGTTTTCGCTTATGGCCATACCACTATGAGCACGCCCGATCTCGTCTGATCTCGGAAGCTAAGCATAGTCGGGCCTGGTTAGTACTTGGATGGGAGACCGCCTGGGAATACCAGGTGCTATAAGCAGTTTTGTTTTAGAAAGAAGAAGAATTAAAAAAAAAAAGAAAAAAAAAAGAGTGTTTGAACCTTTTAAATAACAAGAATTTGGCTGCAGCTTCTCTAGAAAGAAGAAGAATTAAAAATAAAAAATAAAATAAAAAATAAAACAAAATAAAAAAAGAGTGCTTGAACCTGTTAAATAGCCAGAATTTGGCTGCAGTTTTCGCTTATGGCCATACCACTATGAGCACGCCCGATCTCGTCTGATCTCGGAAGCTAAGCATAGTCGGGCCTGGTTAGTACTTGGATGGGAGACCGCCTGGGAATACCAGGTGCTATAAGCATTTTTGTTTTAGAAAGGAAGAGTGCTTGAACCTATTAAATAGCCAGAATTTGGCTGCAGTTTTCGCTTATGGCCATACCACTATGAGCACGCCCGATCTCGTCTGATCTCGGAAGCTAAGCATAGTCGGGCCTGGTTAGTACTTGGATGGGAGACCGCCTGGGAATACCAGGTGCTATAAGCAGTTTTGTTTTAGAAAGGAAGAGTGCTTGAACCTATTAAATAGCCAGAATTTGGCTGCAGTTTTCGCTTATGGCCATACCACTATGAGCACGCCCGATCTCGTCTGATCTCGGAAGCTAAGCATAGTCGGGCCTGGTTAGTACTTGGATGGGAGACCGCCTGGGAATACCAGGTGCTATAAGCATTTTTGTTTTAGAAAGGAAGAGTGCTTGAACCTATTAAATAGCCAGAATTTGGCTGCAGTTTTCGCTTATGGCCATACCACTATGAGCACGCCCGATCTCGTCTGATCTCGGAAGCTAAGCATAGTCGGGCCTGGTTAGTACTTGGATGGGAGACCGCCTGGGAATACCAGGTGCTATAAGCATTTTTGTTTTAGAAAGGAAGAGTGCTTGAACCTATTAAATAGCCAGAATTTGGCTGCAGTTTTCGCTTATGGCCATACCACTATGAGCACGCCCGATCTCGTCTGATCTCGGAAGCTAAGCATAGTCGGGCCTGGTTAGTACTTGGATGGGAGACCGCCTGGGAATACCAGGTGCTATAAGCATTTTTGTTTTAGAAAGGAAGAGTGCTTGAACCTATTAAATAGCCAGAATTTGGCTGCAGTTTTCGCTTATGGCCATACCACTATGAGCACGCCCGATCTCGTCTGATCTCGGAAGCTAAGCATAGTCGGGCCTGGTTAGTACTTGGATGGGAGACCGCCTGGGAATACCAGGTGCTATAAGCATTTTTGTTTTAGAAAGGAAGAGTGCTTGAACCTATTAAATAGCCAGAATTTGGCTGCAGTTTTCGCTTATGGCCATACCACTATGAGCACGCCCGATCTCGTCTGATCTCGGAAGCTAAGCATAGTCGGGCCTGGTTAGTACTTGGATGGGAGACCGCCTGGGAATACCAGGTGCTATAAGCAGTTTTGTTTTAGAAAGAAGAAGAATTAAAAAAAAAAAGAAAAAAAAAAGAGTGTTTGAACCTTTTAAATAACAAGAATTTGGCTGCAGCTTCTCTAGAAAGAAGAAGAATTAAAAATAAAAAATAAAATAAAAAATAAAACAAAATAAAAAAAGAGTGCTTGAACCTGTTAAATAGCCAGAATTTGGCTGCAGTTTTCGCTTATGGCCATACCACTATGAGCACGCCCGATCTCGTCTGATCTCGGAAGCTAAGCATAGTCGGGCCTGGTTAGTACTTGGATGGGAGACCGCCTGGGAATACCAGGTGCTATAAGCATTTTTGTTTTAGAAAGGAAGAGTGCTTGAACCTATTAAATAGCCAGAATTTGGCTGCAGTTTTCGCTTATGGCCATACCACTATGAGCACGCCCGATCTCGTCTGATCTCGGAAGCTAAGCATAGTCGGGCCTGGTTAGTACTTGGATGGGAGACCGCCTGGGAATACCAGGTGCTATAAGCAGTTTTGTTTTAGAAAGGAAGAGTGCTTGAACCTATTAAATAGCCAGAATTTGGCTGCAGTTTTCGCTTATGGCCATACCACTATGAGCACGCCCGATCTCGTCTGATCTCGGAAGCTAAGCATAGTCGGGCCTGGTTAGTACTTGGATGGGAGACCGCCTGGGAATACCAGGTGCTATAAGCATTTTTGTTTTAGAAAGGAAGAGTGCTTGAACCTATTAAATAGCCAGAATTTGGCTGCAGTTTTCGCTTATGGCCATACCACTATGAGCACGCCCGATCTCGTCTGATCTCGGAAGCTAAGCATAGTCGGGCCTGGTTAGTACTTGGATGGGAGACCGCCTGGGAATACCAGGTGCTATAAGCAGTTTTGTTTTAGAAAGGAAGAGTGCTTGAACCTATTAAATAGCCAGAATTTGGCTGCAGTTTTCGCTTATGGCCATACCACTATGAGCACGCCCGATCTCGTCTGATCTCGGAAGCTAAGCATAGTCGGGCCTGGTTAGTACTTGGATGGGAGACCGCCTGGGAATACCAGGTGCTATAAGCAGTTTTGTTTTAGAAAGGAAGAGTGCTTGAACCTATTAAATAGCCAGAATTTGGCTGCAGTTTTCGCTTATGGCCATACCACTATGAGCACGCCCGATCTCGTCTGATCTCGGAAGCTAAGCATAGTCGGGCCTGGTTAGTACTTGGATGGGAGACCGCCTGGGAATACCAGGTGCTATAAGCATTTTTGTTTTAGAAAGGAAGAGTGCTTGAACCTATTAAATAGCCAGAATTTGGCTGCAGTTTTCGCTTATGGCCATACCACTATGAGCACGCCCGATCTCGTCTGATCTCGGAAGCTAAGCATAGTCGGGCCTGGTTAGTACTTGGATGGGAGACCGCCTGGGAATACCAGGTGCTATAAGCATTTTTGTTTTAGAAAGGAAGAGTGCTTGAACCTATTAAATAGCCAGAATTTGGCTGCAGTTTTCGCTTATGGCCATACCACTATGAGCACGCCCGATCTCGTCTGATCTCGGAAGCTAAGCATAGTCGGGCCTGGTTAGTACTTGGATGGGAGACCGCCTGGGAATACCAGGTGCTATAAGCATTTTTGTTTTAGAAAGGAAGAGTGCTTGAACCTATTAAATAGCCAGAATTTGGCTGCAGTTTTCGCTTATGGCCATACCACTATGAGCACGCCCGATCTCGTCTGATCTCGGAAGCTAAGCATAGTCGGGCCTGGTTAGTACTTGGATGGGAGACCGCCTGGGAATACCAGGTGCTATAAGCAGTTTTGTTTTAGAAAGGAAGAGTGCTTGAACCTATTAAATAGCCAGAATTTGGCTGCAGTTTTCGCTTATGGCCATACCACTATGAGCACGCCCGATCTCGTCTGATCTCGGAAGCTAAGCATAGTCGGGCCTGGTTAGTACTTGGATGGGAGACCGCCTGGGAATACCAGGTGCTATAAGCATTTTTGTTTTAGAAAGGAAGAGTGCTTGAACCTATTAAATAGCCAGAATTTGGCTGCAGTTTTCGCTTATGGCCATACCACTATGAGCACGCCCGATCTCGTCTGATCTCGGAAGCTAAGCATAGTCGGGCCTGGTTAGTACTTGGATGGGAGACCGCCTGGGAATACCAGGTGCTATAAGCATTTTTGTTTTAGAAAGGAAGAGTGCTTGAACCTATTAAATAGCCAGAATTTGGCTGCAGTTTTCGCTTATGGCCATACCACTATGAGCACGCCCGATCTCGTCTGATCTCGGAAGCTAAGCATAGTCGGGCCTGGTTAGTACTTGGATGGGAGACCGCCTGGGAATACCAGGTGCTATAAGCAGTTTTGTTTTAGAAAGAAGAAGAATTAAAAAAAAAAAGAAAAAAAAAAGAGTGTTTGAACCTTTTAAATAACAAGAATTTGGCTGCAGCTTCTCTAGAAAGAAGAAGAATTAAAAATAAAAAATAAAATAAAAAATAAAACAAAATAAAAAAAGAGTGCTTGAACCTGTTAAATAGCCAGAATTTGGCTGCAGTTTTCGCTTATGGCCATACCACTATGAGCACGCCCGATCTCGTCTGATCTCGGAAGCTAAGCATAGTCGGGCCTGGTTAGTACTTGGATGGGAGACCGCCTGGGAATACCAGGTGCTATAAGCATTTTTGTTTTAGAAAGGAAGAGTGCTTGAACCTATTAAATAGCCAGAATTTGGCTGCAGTTTTCGCTTATGGCCATACCACTATGAGCACGCCCGATCTCGTCTGATCTCGGAAGCTAAGCATAGTCGGGCCTGGTTAGTACTTGGATGGGAGACCGCCTGGGAATACCAGGTGCTATAAGCAGTTTTGTTTTAGAAAGGAAGAGTGCTTGAACCTATTAAATAGCCAGAATTTGGCTGCAGTTTTCGCTTATGGCCATACCACTATGAGCACGCCCGATCTCGTCTGATCTCGGAAGCTAAGCATAGTCGGGCCTGGTTAGTACTTGGATGGGAGACCGCCTGGGAATACCAGGTGCTATAAGCATTTTTGTTTTAGAAAGGAAGAGTGCTTGAACCTATTAAATAGCCAGAATTTGGCTGCAGTTTTCGCTTATGGCCATACCACTATGAGCACGCCCGATCTCGTCTGATCTCGGAAGCTAAGCATAGTCGGGCCTGGTTAGTACTTGGATGGGAGACCGCCTGGGAATACCAGGTGCTATAAGCAGTTTTGTTTTAGAAAGGAAGAGTGCTTGAACCTATTAAATAGCCAGAATTTGGCTGCAGTTTTCGCTTATGGCCATACCACTATGAGCACGCCCGATCTCGTCTGATCTCGGAAGCTAAGCATAGTCGGGCCTGGTTAGTACTTGGATGGGAGACCGCCTGGGAATACCAGGTGCTATAAGCAGTTTTGTTTTAGAAAGGAAGAGTGCTTGAACCTATTAAATAGCCAGAATTTGGCTGCAGTTTTCGCTTATGGCCATACCACTATGAGCACGCCCGATCTCGTCTGATCTCGGAAGCTAAGCATAGTCGGGCCTGGTTAGTACTTGGATGGGAGACCGCCTGGGAATACCAGGTGCTATAAGCATTTTTGTTTTAGAAAGGAAGAGTGCTTGAACCTATTAAATAGCCAGAATTTGGCTGCAGTTTTCGCTTATGGCCATACCACTATGAGCACGCCCGATCTCGTCTGATCTCGGAAGCTAAGCATAGTCGGGCCTGGTTAGTACTTGGATGGGAGA
>JAKRKY010000055.1:30000-32500 GCA_023566225.1 Romanogobio albipinnatus
CTATGATCACGCCCGATCTCGTCTGATCTCGGAAGCTAAGCATAGTCGGGCCTGGTTAGTACTTGGATGGGAGACCGCCTGGGAATACCAGGTGCTATAAGCAGTTTTGTTTTAGAAAGGAAGAGTGCTTGAACCTATTAAATAGCCAGAATTTGGCTGCAGTTTTCGCTTATGGCCATACCACTATGAGCACGCCCGATCTCGTCTGATCTCGGAAGCTAAGCATAGTCGGGCCTGGTTAGTACTTGGATGGGAGACCGCCTGGGAATACCAGGTGCTATAAGCATTTTTGTTTTAGAAAGGAAGAGTGCTTGAACCTATTAAATAGCCAGAATTTGGCTGCAGTTTTCGCTTATGGCCATACCACTATGAGCACGCCCGATCTCGTCTGATCTCGGAAGCTAAGCATAGTCGGGCCTGGTTAGTACTTGGATTGGAGACCGCCTGGGAATACCAGGTGCTATAAGCATTTTTGTTTTAGAAAGGAAGAGTGCTTGAACCTATTAAATAGCCAGAATTTGGCTGCAGTTTTCGCTTATGGCCATACCACTATGAGCACGCCCGATCTTGTCTGATCTCGGAAGCTAAGCATAGTCGGGCCTGGTTAGTACTTGGATGGGAGACCGCCTGGGAATACCAGGTGCTATAAGCAGTTTTGTTTTAGAAAGGAAGAGTGCTTGAACCTATTAAATAGCCAGAATTTGGCTGCAGTTTTCGCTTATGGCCATACCACTATGAGCACGCCCGATCTCGTCTGATCTCGGAAGCTAAGCATAGTCGGGCCTGGTTAGTACTTGGATGGGAGACCGCCTGGGAATACCAGGTGCTATAAGCAGTTTTGTTTTAGAAAGGAAGAGTGCTTGAACCTATTAAATAGCCAGAATTTGGCTGCAGTTTTAGCTTATGGCCATACCACTATGAGCACGCCCGATCTCGTCTGATCTCGGAAGCTAAGCATAGTCGGGCCTGGTTAGTACTTGGATGGGAGACCGCCTGGGAATACCAGGTGCTATAAGCATTTTTGTTTTAGAAAGGAAGAGTGCTTGAACCTATTAAATAGCCAGAATTTGGCTGCAGTTTTCGCTTATGGCCATACCACTATGAGCACGCCCGATCTCGTCTGATCTCGGAAGCTAAGCATAGTCGGGCCTGGTTAGTACTTGGATGGGAGACCGCCTGGGAATACCAGGTGCTATAAGTAGTTTTGTTTTAGAAAGGAAGAGTGCTTGAACCTATTAAATAGCCAGAATTTGGCTGCAGTTTTCGCTTATGGCCATACCACTATGAGCACGCCCGATCTCGTCTGATCTCGGAAGCTAAGCATAGTCGGGCCTGGTTAGTACTTGGATGGGAGACCGCCTGGGAATACCAGGTGCTATAAGCATTTTTGTTTTAGAAAGGAAGAGTGCTTGAACCTATTAAATAGCCAGAATTTGGCTGCAGTTTTCGCTTATGGCCATACCACTATGAGCACGCCCGATCTCGTCTGATCTCGGAAGCTAAGCATAGTCGGGCCTGGTTAGTACTTGGATGGGAGACCGCCTGGGAATACCAGGTGCTATAAGCAGTTTTGTTTTAGAAAGGAAGAGTGCTTGAACCTATTAAATAGCCAGAATTTGGCTGCAGTTTTCGCTTATGGCCATACCACTATGAGCACGCCCGATCTCGTCTGATCTCGGAAGCTAAGCATAGTCGGGCCTGGTTAGTACTTGGATGGGAGACCGCCTGGGAATACCAGGTGCTATAAGCATTTTTGTTTTAGAAAGGAAGAGTGCTTGAACCTATTAAATAGCCAGAATTTGGCTGCAGTTTTCGCTTATGGCCATACCACTATGAGCACGCCCGATCTCGTCTGATCTCGGAAGCTAAGCATAGTCGGGCCTGGTTAGTACTTGGATGGGAGACCGCCTGGGAATACCAGGTGCTATAAGCAGTTTTGTTTTAGAAAGGAAGAGTGCTTGAACCTATTAAATAGCCAGAATTTGGCTGCAGTTTTCGCTTATGGCCATACCACTATGAGCACGCCCGATCTCGTCTGATCTCGGAAGCTAAGCATAGTCGGGCCTGGTTAGTACTTGGATGGGAGACCGCCTGGGAATACCAGGTGCTATAAGCAGTTTTGTTTTAGAAAGGAAGAGTGCTTGAACCTATTAAATAGCCAGAATTTGGCTGCAGTTTTCGCTTATGGCCATACCACTATGAGCACGCCCGATCTCGTCTGATCTCGGAAGCTAAGCATAGTCGGGCCTGGTTAGTACTTGGATGGGAGACCGCCTGGGAATACCAGGTGCTATAAGCATTTTTGTTTTAGAAAGGAAGAGTGCTTGAACCTATTAAATAGCCAGAATTTGGCTGCAGTTTTCGCTTATGGCCATACCACTATGAGCACGCCCGATCTCGTCTGATCTCGGAAGCTAAGCATAGTCGGGCCTGGTTAGTACTTGGATGGGAGACCGCCTGGGAATACCAGGTGCTATAAGCATTTTTGTTTTAGAAAGGA
>JAKRKY010000055.1:37500-40000 GCA_023566225.1 Romanogobio albipinnatus
GGCCTGGTTAGTACTTGGATGGGAGACCGCCTGGGAATACCAGGTGCTATAAGCAGTTTTGTTTTAGAAAGGAAGAGTGCTTGAACCTATTAAATAGCCAGAATTTGGCTGCAGTTTTCGCTTATGGCCATACCACTATGAGCACGCCCGATCTCGTCTGATCTCGGAAGCTAAGCATAGTCGGGCCTGGTTAGTACTTGGATGGGAGACCGCCTGGGAATACCAGGTGCTATAAGCATTTTTGTTTTAGAAAGGAAGAGTGCTTGAACCTATTAAATAGCCAGAATTTGGCTGCAGTTTTCGCTTATGGCCATACCACTATGAGCACGCCCGATCTCGTCTGATCTCGGAAGCTAAGCATAGTCGGGCCTGGTTAGTACTTGGATTGGAGACCGCCTGGGAATACCAGGTGCTATAAGCATTTTTGTTTTAGAAAGGAAGAGTGCTTGAACCTATTAAATAGCCAGAATTTGGCTGCAGTTTTCGCTTATGGCCATACCACTATGAGCACGCCCGATCTTGTCTGATCTCGGAAGCTAAGCATAGTCGGGCCTGGTTAGTACTTGGATGGGAGACCGCCTGGGAATACCAGGTGCTATAAGCAGTTTTGTTTTAGAAAGGAAGAGTGCTTGAACCTATTAAATAGCCAGAATTTGGCTGCAGTTTTCGCTTATGGCCATACCACTATGAGCACGCCCGATCTCGTCTGATCTCGGAAGCTAAGCATAGTCGGGCCTGGTTAGTACTTGGATGGGAGACCGCCTGGGAATACCAGGTGCTATAAGCAGTTTTGTTTTAGAAAGGAAGAGTGCTTGAACCTATTAAATAGCCAGAATTTGGCTGCAGTTTTAGCTTATGGCCATACCACTATGAGCACGCCCGATCTCGTCTGATCTCGGAAGCTAAGCATAGTCGGGCCTGGTTAGTACTTGGATGGGAGACCGCCTGGGAATACCAGGTGCTATAAGCATTTTTGTTTTAGAAAGGAAGAGTGCTTGAACCTATTAAATAGCCAGAATTTGGCTGCAGTTTTCGCTTATGGCCATACCACTATGAGCACGCCCGATCTCGTCTGATCTCGGAAGCTAAGCATAGTCGGGCCTGGTTAGTACTTGGATGGGAGACCGCCTGGGAATACCAGGTGCTATAAGTAGTTTTGTTTTAGAAAGGAAGAGTGCTTGAACCTATTAAATAGCCAGAATTTGGCTGCAGTTTTCGCTTATGGCCATACCACTATGAGCACGCCCGATCTCGTCTGATCTCGGAAGCTAAGCATAGTCGGGCCTGGTTAGTACTTGGATGGGAGACCGCCTGGGAATACCAGGTGCTATAAGCATTTTTGTTTTAGAAAGGAAGAGTGCTTGAACCTATTAAATAGCCAGAATTTGGCTGCAGTTTTCGCTTATGGCCATACCACTATGAGCACGCCCGATCTCGTCTGATCTCGGAAGCTAAGCATAGTCGGGCCTGGTTAGTACTTGGATGGGAGACCGCCTGGGAATACCAGGTGCTATAAGCATTTTTGTTTTAGAAAGGAAGAGTGCTTGAACCTATTAAATAGCCAGAATTTGGCTGCAGTTTTCGCTTATGGCCATACCACTATGAGCACGCCCGATCTCGTCTGATCTCGGAAGCTAAGCATAGTCGGGCCTGGTTAGTACTTGGATGGGAGACCGCCTGGGAATACCAGGTGCTATAAGCAGTTTTGTTTTAGAAAGGAAGAGTGCTTGAACCTATTAAATAGCCAGAATTTGGCTGCAGTTTTCGCTTATGGCCATACCACTATGAGCACGCCCGATCTCGTCTGATCTCGGAAGCTAAGCATAGTCGGGCCTGGTTAGTACTTGGATGGGAGACCGCCTGGGAATACCAGGTGCTATAAGCATTTTTGTTTTAGAAAGGAAGAGTGCTTGAACCTATTAAATAGCCAGAATTTGGCTGCAGTTTTCGCTTATGGCCATACCACTATGAGCACGCCCGATCTCGTCTGATCTCGGAAGCTAAGCATAGTCGGGCCTGGTTAGTACTTGGATGGGAGACCGCCTGGGAATACCAGGTGCTATAAGCAGTTTTGTTTTAGAAAGGAAGAGTGCTTGAACCTATTAAATAGCCAGAATTTGGCTGCAGTTTTCGCTTATGGCCATACCACTATGAGCACGCCCGATCTCGTCTGATCTCGGAAGCTAAGCATAGTCGGGCCTGGTTAGTACTTGGATGGGAGACCGCCTGGGAATACCAGGTGCTATAAGCATTTTTGTTTTAGAAAAGAAGAGTGCTTGAACCTATTAAATAGCCAGAATTTGGCTGCAGTTTTCGCTTATGGCCATACCACTATGAGCACGCCCGATCTCGTCTGATCTCGGAAGCTAAGCATAGTCGGGCCTGGTTAGTACTTGGATGGGAGACCGCCTGGGAATACCAGGTGCTATAAGCATTTTTGTTTTAGAAAGGAAGAGTGCTTGAACCTATTAAATAGCCAGAATTTGGCTGCAGTTTTCGC
>JAKRKY010000055.1:45000-47500 GCA_023566225.1 Romanogobio albipinnatus
ACCACTATGAGCACGCCCGATCTCGTCTGATCTCGGAAGCTAAGCATAGTCGGGCCTGGTTAGTACTTGGATGGGAGACCGCCTGGGAATACCAGGTGCTATAAGCAGTTTTGTTTTAGAAAGGAAGAGTGCTTGAACCTATTAAATAGCCAGAATTTGGCTGCAGTTTTCGCTTATGGCCATACCACTATGAGCACGCCCGATCTCGTCTGATCTCGGAAGCTAAGCATAGTCGGGCCTGGTTAGTACTTGGATGGGAGACCGCCTGGGAATACCAGGTGCTATAAGCAGTTTTGTTTTAGAAAGGAAGAGTGCTTGAACCTATTAAATAGCCAAAATTTGGCTGCAGTTTTCGCTTATGGCCATACCACTATGAGCACGCCCGATCTCGTCTGATCTCGGAAGCTAAGCATAGTCGGGCCTGGTTAGTACTTGGATGGGAGACCGCCTGGGAATACCAGGTGCTATAAGCATTTTTGTTTTAGAAAGGAAGAGTGCTTGAACCTATTAAATAGCCAGAATTTGGCTGCAGTTTTCGCTTATGGCCATACCACTATGAGCACGCCCGATCTCGTCTGATCTCGGAAGCTAAGCATAGTCGGGCCTGGTTAGTACTTGGATGGGAGACCGCCTGGGAATACCAGGTGCTATAAGCATTTTTGTTTTAGAAAGGAAGAGTGCTTGAACCTATTAAATAGCCAGAATTTGGCTGCAGTTTTCGCTTATGGCCATACCACTATGAGCACGCCCGATCTCGTCTGATCTCGGAAGCTAAGCATAGTCGGGCCTGGTTAGTACTTGGATGGGAGACCGACTGGGAATACCAGGTGCTATAAGCAGTTTTGTTTTAGAAAGGAAGAGTGCTTGAACCTATTAAATAGCCAGAATTTGGCTGCAGTTTTCGCTTATGGCCATACCACTATGATCACGCCCGATCTCGTCTGATCTCGGAAGCTAAGCATAGTCGGGCCTGGTTAGTACTTGGATGGGAGACCGCCTGGGAATACCAGGTGCTATAAGCAGTTTTGTTTTAGAAAGGAAGAGTGCTTGAACCTATTAAATAGCCAGAATTTGGCTGCAGTTTTCGCTTATGGCCATACCACTATGAGCACGCCCGATCTCGTCTGATCTCGGAAGCTAAGCATAGTCGGGCCTGGTTAGTACTTGGATGGGAGACCGCCTGGGAATACCAGGTGCTATAAGCATTTTTGTTTTAGAAAGGAAGAGTGCTTGAACCTATTAAATAGCCAGAATTTGGCTGCAGTTTTCGCTTATGGCCATACCACTATGAGCACGCCCGATCTCGTCTGATCTCGGAAGCTAAGCATAGTCGGGCCTGGTTAGTACTTGGATTGGAGACCGCCTGGGAATACCAGGTGCTATAAGCATTTTTGTTTTAGAAAGGAAGAGTGCTTGAACCTATTAAATAGCCAGAATTTGGCTGCAGTTTTCGCTTATGGCCATACCACTATGAGCACGCCCGATCTTGTCTGATCTCGGAAGCTAAGCATAGTCGGGCCTGGTTAGTACTTGGATGGGAGACCGCCTGGGAATACCAGGTGCTATAAGCAGTTTTGTTTTAGAAAGGAAGAGTGCTTGAACCTATTAAATAGCCAGAATTTGGCTGCAGTTTTCGCTTATGGCCATACCACTATGAGCACGCCCGATCTCGTCTGATCTCGGAAGCTAAGCATAGTCGGGCCTGGTTAGTACTTGGATGGGAGACCGCCTGGGAATACCAGGTGCTATAAGCAGTTTTGTTTTAGAAAGGAAGAGTGCTTGAACCTATTAAATAGCCAGAATTTGGCTGCAGTTTTAGCTTATGGCCATACCACTATGAGCACGCCCGATCTCGTCTGATCTCGGAAGCTAAGCATAGTCGGGCCTGGTTAGTACTTGGATGGGAGACCGCCTGGGAATACCAGGTGCTATAAGCATTTTTGTTTTAGAAAGGAAGAGTGCTTGAACCTATTAAATAGCCAGAATTTGGCTGCAGTTTTCGCTTATGGCCATACCACTATGAGCACGCCCGATCTCGTCTGATCTCGGAAGCTAAGCATAGTCGGGCCTGGTTAGTACTTGGATGGGAGACCGCCTGGGAATACCAGGTGCTATAAGTAGTTTTGTTTTAGAAAGGAAGAGTGCTTGAACCTATTAAATAGCCAGAATTTGGCTGCAGTTTTCGCTTATGGCCATACCACTATGAGCACGCCCGATCTCGTCTGATCTCGGAAGCTAAGCATAGTCGGGCCTGGTTAGTACTTGGATGGGAGACCGCCTGGGAATACCAGGTGCTATAAGCATTTTTGTTTTAGAAAGGAAGAGTGCTTGAACCTATTAAATAGCCAGAATTTGGCTGCAGTTTTCGCTTATGGCCATACCACTATGAGCACGCCCGATCTCGTCTGATCTCGGAAGCTAAGCATAGTCGGGCCTGGTTAGTACTTGGATGGGAGACCGCCTGGGAATACCAGGTGCTATAAGCATTTTTGTTTTAGAA
>JAKRKY010000055.1:60000-70000 GCA_023566225.1 Romanogobio albipinnatus
TAGCCAGAATTTGGCTGCAGTTTTCGCTTATGGCCATACCACTATGAGCACGCCCGATCTCGTCTGATCTCGGAAGCTAAGCATAGTCGGGCCTGGTTAGTACTTGGATTGGAGACCGCCTGGGAATACCAGGTGCTATAAGCATTTTTGTTTTAGAAAGGAAGAGTGCTTGAACCTATTAAATAGCCAGAATTTGGCTGCAGTTTTCGCTTATGGCCATACCACTATGAGCACGCCCGATCTCGTCTGATCTCGGAAGCTAAGCATAGTCGGGCCTGGTTAGTACTTGGATGGGAGACCGCCTGGGAATACCAGGTGCTATAAGCAGTTTTGTTTTAGAAAGGAAGAGTGCTTGAACCTATTAAATAGCCAGAATTTGGCTGCAGTTTTCGCTTATGGCCATACCACTATGAGCACGCCCGATCTCGTCTGATCTCGGAAGCTAAGCATAGTCGGGCCTGGTTAGTACTTGGATGGGAGACCGCCTGGGAATACCAGGTGCTATAAGCAGTTTTGTTTTAGAAAGGAAGAGTGCTTGAACCTATTAAATAGCCAGAATTTGGCTGCAGTTTTAGCTTATGGCCATACCACTATGAGCACGCCCGATCTCGTCTGATCTCAGAAGCTAAGCATAGTCGGGCCTGGTTAGTACTTGGATGGGAGACCGCCTGGGAATACCAGGTGCTATAAGCATTTTTGTTTTAGAAAGGAAGAGTGCTTGAACCTATTAAATAGCCAGAATTTGGCTGCAGTTTTCGCTTATGGCCATACCACTATGAGCACGCCCGATCTCGTCTGATCTCGGAAGCTAAGCATAGTCGGGCCTGGTTAGTACTTGGATGGGAGACCGCCTGGGAATACCAGGTGCTATAAGTAGTTTTGTTTTAGAAAGGAAGAGTGCTTGAACCTATTAAATAGCCAGAATTTGGCTGCAGTTTTCGCTTATGGCCATACCACTATGAGCACGCCCGATCTCGTCTGATCTCGGAAGCTAAGCATAGTCGGGCCTGGTTAGTACTTGGATGGGAGACCGCCTGGGAATACCAGGTGCTATAAGCAGTTTTGTTTTAGAAAGAAGAAGAATTTAAAAAAAAAAAAAAAAAAAGAGTGTTTGAACCTTTTAAATAACAAGAATTTGGCTGCAGCTTCTCTAGAAAGAAGAAGAATTAAAAATAAAAAATAAAATAAAAAATAAAATAAAATAAAAAAAGAGTGCTTGAACCTGTTAAATAGCCAGAATTTGGCTGCAGTTTTCGCTTATGGCCATACCACTATGAGCACGCCCGATCTCGTCTGATCTCGGAAGCTAAGCATAGTTGGGCCTGGTTAGTACTTGGATGGGAGACCGCCTGGGAATACCAGGTGCTATAAGCAGTTTTGTTTTAGAAAGGAAGAGTGCTTGAACCTATTAAATAGCCAGAATTTGGCTGCAGTTTTAGCTTATGGCCATACCACTATGAGCACGCCCGATCTCGTCTGATCTCAGAAGCTAAGCATAGTCGGGCCTGGTTAGTACTTGGATGGGAGACCGCCTGGGAATACCAGGTGCTATAAGCAGTTTTGTTTTAGAAAGGAAGAGTGCTTGAACCTATTAAATAGCCAAAATTTGGCTGCAGTTTTCGCTTATGGCCATACCACTATGAGCACGCCCGATCTCGTCTGATCTCGGAAGCTAAGCATAGTCGGGCCTGGTTAGTACTTGGATGGGAGACCGCCTGGGAATACCAGGTGCTATAAGCAGTTTTGTTTTAGAAAGGAAGAGTGCTTGAACCTATTAAATAGCCAGAATTTGGCTGCAGTTTTCGCTTATGGCCATACCACTATGAGCACGCCCGATCTCGTCTGATCTCGGAAGCTAAGCATAGTCGGGCCTGGTTAGTACTTGGATGGGAGACCGCCTGGGAATACCAGGTGCTATAAGCAGTTTTGTTTTAGAAAGGAAGAGTGCTTGAACCTATTAAATAGCCAAAATTTGGCTGCAGTTTTCGCTTATGGCCATACCACTATGAGCACGCCCGATCTCGTCTGATCTCGGAAGCTAAGCATAGTCGGGCCTGGTTAGTACTTGGATGGGAGACCGCCTGGGAATACCAGGTGCTATAAGCATTTTTGTTTTAGAAAGGAAGAGTGCTTGAACCTATTAAATAGCCAGAATTTGGCTGCAGTTTTCGCTTATGGCCATACCACTATGAGCACGCCCGATCTCGTCTGATCTCGGAAGCTAAGCATAGTCGGGCCTGGTTAGTACTTGGATGGGAGACCGCCTGGGAATACCAGGTGCTATAAGCATTTTTGTTTTAGAAAGGAAGAGTGCTTGAACCTATTAAATAGCCAGAATTTGGCTGCAGTTTTCGCTTATGGCCATACCACTATGAGCACGCCCGATCTCGTCTGATCTCGGAAGCTAAGCATAGTCGGGCCTGGTTAGTACTTGGATTGGAGACCGCCTGGGAATACCAGGTGCTATAAGCATTTTTGTTTTAGAAAGGAAGAGTGCTTGAACCTATTAAATAGCCAGAATTTGGCTGCAGTTTTCGCTTATGGCCATACCACTATGAGCACGCCCGATCTCGTCTGATCTCGGAAGCTAAGCATAGTCGGGCCTGGTTAGTACTTGGATGGGAGACCGCCTGGGAATACCAGGTGCTATAAGCAGTTTTGTTTTAGAAAGGAAGAGTGCTTGAACCTATTAAATAGCCAGAATTTGGCTGCAGTTTTCGCTTATGGCCATACCACTATGAGCACGCCCGATCTCGTCTGATCTCGGAAGCTAAGCATAGTCGGGCCTGGTTAGTACTTGGATGGGAGACCGCCTGGGAATACCAGGTGCTATAAGCAGTTTTGTTTTAGAAAGGAAGAGTGCTTGAACCTATTAAATAGCCAGAATTTGGCTGCAGTTTTAGCTTATGGCCATACCACTATGAGCACGCCCGATCTCGTCTGATCTCGGAAGCTAAGCATAGTCGGGCCTGGTTAGTACTTGGATGGGAGACCGCCTGGGAATACCAGGTGCTATAAGCATTTTTGTTTTAGAAAGGAAGAGTGCTTGAACCTATTAAATAGCCAGAATTTGGCTGCAGTTTTCGCTTATGGCCATACCACTATGAGCACGCCCGATCTCGTCTGATCTCGGAAGCTAAGCATAGTCGGGCCTGGTTAGTACTTGGATGGGAGACCGCCTGGGAATACCAGGTGCTATAAGTAGTTTTGTTTTAGAAAGGAAGAGTGCTTGAACCTATTAAATAGCCAGAATTTGGCTGCAGATTTCGCTTATGGCCATACCACTATGAGCACGCCCGATCTCGTCTGATCTCGGAAGCTAAGCATAGTCGGGCCTGGTTAGTACTTGGATGGGAGACCGCCTGGGAATACCAGGTGCTATAAGCATTTTTGTTTTAGAAAGGAAGAGTGCTTGAACCTATTAAATAGCCAGAATTTGGCTGCAGTTTTCGCTTATGGCCATACCACTATGAGCACGCCCGATCTCGTCTGATCTCGGAAGCTAAGCATAGTCGGGCCTGGTTAGTACTTGGATGGGAGACCGCCTGGGAATACCAGGTGCTATAAGCATTTTTGTTTTAGAAAGGAAGAGTGCTTGAACCTATTAAATAGCCAGAATTTGGCTGCAGTTTTCGCTTATGGCCATACCACTATGAGCACGCCCGATCTCGTCTGATCTCGGAAGCTAAGCATAGTCGGGCCTGGTTAGTACTTGGATGGGAGACCGCCTGGGAATACCAGGTGCTATAAGCAGTTTTGTTTTAGAAAGGAAGAGTGCTTGAACCTATTAAATAGCCAGAATTTGGCTGCAGTTTTCGCTTATGGCCATACCACTATGAGCACGCCCGATCTCGTCTGATCTCGGAAGCTAAGCATAGTCGGGCCTGGTTAGTACTTGGATGGGAGACCGCCTGGGAATACCAGGTGCTATAAGCATTTTTGTTTTAGAAAAGAAGAGTGCTTGAACCTATTAAATAGCCAGAATTTGGCTGCAGTTTTCGCTTATGGCCATACCACTATGAGCACGCCCGATCTCGTCTGATCTCGGAAGCTAAGCATAGTCGGGCCTGGTTAGTACTTGGATGGGAGACCGCCTGGGAATACCAGGTGCTATAAGCATTTTTGTTTTAGAAAGGAAGAGTGCTTGAACCTATTAAATAGCCAGAATTTGGCTGCAGTTTTCGCTTATGGCCATACCACTATGAGCACGCCCGATCTCGTCTGATCTCGGAAGCTAAGCATAGTCGGGCCTGGTTAGTACTTGGATGGGAGACCGCCTGGGAATACCAGGTGCTATAAGCAGTTTTGTTTTAGAAAGAAGAAGAATTAAAAAAAAAAAAAAAAAAAAAGAGTGTTTGAACCTTTTAAATAACAAGAATTTGGCTGCAGCTTCTCTAGAAAGAAGAAGAATTAAAAATAAAAAATAAAATAAAAAATAAAATAAAATAAAAAAAGAGTGCTTGAACCTGTTAAATAGCCAGAATTTGGCTGCAGTTTTCGCTTATGGCCATACCACTATGAGCACGCCCGATCTCGTCTGATCTCGGAAGCTAAGCATAGTCGGGCCTGGTTAGTACTTGGATGGGAGACCGCCTGGGAATACCAGGTGCTATAAGCAGTTTTGTTTTAGAAAGGAAGAGTGCTTGAACCTATTAAATAGCCAAAATTTGGCTGCAGTTTTCGCTTATGGCCATACCACTATGAGCACGCCCGATCTCGTCTGATCTCGGAAGCTAAGCATAGTCGGGCCTGGTTAGTACTTGGATGGGAGACCGCCTGGGAATACCAGGTGCTATAAGCAGTTTTGTTTTAGAAAGGAAGAGTGCTTGAACCTATTAAATAGCCAAAATTTGGCTGCAGTTTTCGCTTATGGCCATACCACTATGAGCACGCCCGATCTCGTCTGATCTCGGAAGCTAAGCATAGTCGGGCCTGGTTAGTACTTGGATGGGAGACCGCCTGGGAATACCAGGTGCTATAAGCAGTTTTGTTTTAGAAAGGAAGAGTGCTTGAACCTATTAAATAGCCAAAATTTGGCTGCAGTTTTCGCTTATGGCCATACCACTATGAGCACGCCCGATCTCGTCTGATCTCGGAAGCTAAGCATAGTCGGGCCTGGTTAGTACTTGGATGGGAGACCGCCTGGGAATACCAGGTGCTATAAGCATTTTTGTTTTAGAAAGGAAGAGTGCTTGAACCTATTAAATAGCCAGAATTTGGCTGCAGTTTTCGCTTACGGCCACACCACTCTGAGCAGTAGTGAGCAACAGGAAGTGAGTTGGCAGTAGTTGGGAGAGGAAGGCAAACAACTGTTTGTTGTTTTGTTTAATTTATAGTTGTCTTGGAGTTTTTGGGTAGAGTTTTTTAGGTGTTTTTTTTCAACCACCTAACAGCAGCTTTTGCTGGCTGGAGGGTGGTTACCCTGGTTTTTGCAAAATGGATGGATTAATGGCAAACGACACTGGACTGGCAGGAGGAACAAGCATGGTAACTGAAGCTGGACTGGCAGGAGGAACACGCATGGTAACTGAAACTGGACTGGCAGGAGGAACACGCATGGTAACTGAAACTGGACTGGCAGGAGGAACACGCATGGTAACTGAAGCTGGACTGGCAGGAGGAACACGCATGGTAACTGAAGCTGGACTGGCAGGAGGAACACGCATGGTAACTGAGGCTGGACTGGCGGGAGGAACACACAGGGTAAACGAAACTGGACTGGATCAACGACTACGAGCTAGAAATGGAAAGAACCAAGAAGGTAAAGAAAAGTTTGTTGAAAGGAAATATTTGAAAGAGGCTACAGTGATCGTGAATGTGGAGAATGTGATTGAGGTGAGAGTGGAGGACATTATTAAAGCTGTAACAGAACAATGTGGACATGGCAAAATTTTGGCACTAAGACCAAGACAAGGGAAAGAATACGAATTAACGATGGAAAAAGAAGAAATGTGTGATAAACTGATGGAAGGGCTGCGAGTAAAAGGAGAGATTTGTGAAGTGAAGAACCTGCAAAACAGAGATTATGTTGTCTCATTCATGCATCTGCCCGTCTACCTAGATGACAAAGAAATTTTACACAAATTGGAGGGATGGGGAGTTGATCCCATAACTAAGGTCAAAAGAAGACACTACCCAGGCACTGACATTGAAGACGGAACAAGGTTTGTAAAGGTGAGGTTCCCCAAAGAAGTGGCATCATTGCCATATAGCACAAGGCTAGAGACAACCGAAGGGCTACAGCACTTTCGAGTGATGCACAGCCATCAAGTGAAGACTTGTAGGCTGTGCATGAGCCCAGACCACCTGTTGAAAGACTGCCCAAACTTCACGTGCTACAAGTGCGAGGAAAGGGGACATTTTGCACGGGATTGCAATGCTGTCAAGTGCCCGGAGTGTCTGGCAGTTTTAAATAAATGTGAGTGTCAGGTGGAGGAGGAGGAAGAGGAAGAGGAAGAGGAAGGAGGAAGGGAGGAACAGGTGGATGAAGGAAACAACGAGGATGAAGAACAAGTGGATGACGGACAAGAGGAAGGACTACAACAAAAAGAAGTGGAAGGAGAAACGAGCAACAGAGAGGAAGGAGAAAGAGAAAAACAGAACTTTTATAGCAATGAACAAACAATGGCGACTTCGGGTAGTTTTAGCAATGTGGAGGATGACGTGGAGGGAGATGGACAAGTAAAGATGGACCAAAATAAAGAAACGGACAGTGAGGAAGAAACAAAGATGGACAACATGGACAATGACAGAGGGGAGAGAAGACGAATTAGAAAGAGAGTAACAGAGGTAAAACCACGTTTAGAAAATATAAGAAAAAAGGTGATGAAAAGGATACAGAACAGATATGATGTGCTAAGGAACCTGGAGGGAGAAAACGATGAACAATGATTGTTAAGTATTTATTTTTCTTCTTCTTTTTAATGGTTTTAAGTTGTGTTACTTTTAATGCAAGGGGATTGATGAACATAGGAAAGTTTGAAAAAGTGAAAGAAAAATGTAAAAGGGAAGATATAATTGCACTACAAGAAACGAACTGGAGAGAAAATGTAATGAATGAGTATAAAACGAGATGGGATGGAGGTATTTTTTATAATAATGGAGATGGGAGGTTTGGGAGAGGGGTGGCTTTTTTAATGAAGGATGATGTGTTTAAAATGAGTAAAGTTGTATACAAAGATAAAATAGGGAAATGTATGGTTGTTGAGATGAAATATGAAGGAAGATATTTGATTTTAGTAAATGTACATGCACCAAGTGAGGAGAAGGAAAGGAAGGAATTTTTTACTTTTTTAAGAAATATTGTACGGGAATATAAAGAAATAGTAATGATGGGGGATTTTAACACCGTTTTTAGTAAACAGGACATGGCTGAAGGAATGGTTTTTAAAACTGATACAGGGAGAAAAGAATTAAAAGCATTAATGGAAGAAAATAATATGATAGATGTGTGGAGAGAAAGAAATGAAAAGAAAAAAGAGTTTTCAAGGAGGCAAATAGTGGGGCAGTTTGTATGCCAAACCAGAATTGATTTTGTTTTATGTAGTAGAAATGTGGAGAATTTTATAGAAAAGATTAAGTATGAGGACACAAGTTTTAGCGATCACAAGTTTTTATTTTTTACATTGGACTGGAGTAAAGTGCAAAGAGGGCCGGGAGTATGGATTTTAAATACACAGATTTTAAATAATGAAGACTATGTTTTAAAGGTTAAAGAAATGATAGAAAAAGAAAAGGAAAATAGAATGTATGAAGAGGATAAGAGAATGTGGTGGGAGAACGTAAAGTTTTTAATTAAGAAATACTCAATCAGGTATTGTAGTTTAATGCAGAAATGCAAAAGGTACAAAGAGAGAGAAATAAAAGAAAACTTGGAAATGGAATTGAATAAAGAAAATAAAGACATACAAAAGATAAAGGAAATGGAGGACAAGCTGAAGGAAATAGAAGAGAAGAAATATAACGGGGCAAGACTAAGAAGCAAAGCAAAGTACACAGTGGAAGGGGAGAAATGTACAAAGTTTTTCTTTGACTTAGAAAGGAGAAGAGGAAGGGTGGAAACAATTAAAAGAATAAAGAGGGAAAATGGCGAGATAGTGGAAACTAATGAGGAGATATTAAAAGTCATAAGAGCATATTATGAACAGTTATTTAAAGCAGAAGGGGTAAAAGAAGAGGAAAAACTAGAATTATTGAAACAAATAAAGGCAAAAGTAGGAGACGAAGATAAAAAAGAGTGTGAGCATGAGATAAGAGAGGAGGAGATAAAAAGAGCAATAAGTGAACTGAACAAAAATAAAAGTCCAGGCATTGATGGCTTGGGGAATGAATTTTACACAACTTTTAAGGATTTTCTAACTAATATTTTAAAGGAAGTATATGAAGACATTTTTAAGAAAGAGGAAATGAATCAGAGAATGGGCATGGGATTGATTAAGTTGATATATAAAAAAAAAGGAGAAAAGGTAGATTTAAAAAATTATAGACCAATTACGATGTTAAATACTGATTTGAAAATTTTAACAAAAGTTTTAGCCAACAGACTGAAAGAGATTATGCCAACCATAATTAAAACAACTCAAGTGTATGGCGTTAAAGGGAAGGATATTGCAGACACAACAATAAGTATAATAGATAGAATCAGGTACATGAAAGACAAAAACAAAGAGGGATATATCATTAGTTTGGATTTTGAAAAGGCCTTTGATAGAGTGGAGCACGATTATTTATTTGAGATTTTAAGAGGGTATGGATTTGGAGAAAAGTTTATTAAATGGATTACAATTTTATATAAAGGAGCAATAACAAGAATAAAATGTAACGGGTTTTTAACGGAATGTTTTAAAATAACTAGGTCAATAAGACAAGGCTGTCCATTATCGTCACTTTTATATTCATTAGTAGCGGAGCCATTGGGATTAGCTGTTAAAATAAATAAAGGCATAAGAGGGATAGATGTTGAAGGAAGTGGGGGGAGTGAAAAAATATTTCAATATGCAGATGACACGACAATAATAGTTAAGGATGTAGAGAGTGTGAAAAAAGCAATGGAAGTGGTACAGATGTTTTGTAGGGGATCAGGAGGCAAGGTAAATGAAGAGAAAACAGTATATATGAGATTTGGACGAGCGAGTGTTTTAGCTGATCATTTTAATTTTGAAGAATCAAAAGAAATAAAGATTTTAGGGGTTTTAATAGGGAAAAATGAAAAGCATGTTAAAGAAATAATGTGGGAAGGAATATTAGGAGGAATTGAAAGAAGGTTAAATTTTTGGAAATTGAGAACTTTAAGTTTGAAAGGGAAGGTCTTAATTTTAAATGTTTTAGCAGCGTCTAAGTTATGGTATGTTTTATATGTGACTTCTATGCCAATGTGGGTGGAAAATAGGCTGAAAAAATGTTTTTTGGATTTTTTATGGGGCGGAAAACCTGCAAGAATTGCTTATAATACTTTGATAGGAGAGGTAGGAAATGGTGGGATGGGACTGATAGATGTGGAACAAAGAAAAAATAGCTTAAGGGTTAAAGTAATTAAAAAGTATTTAGATGAGAAAGGTGAAACAGCCTGGAAAAAGACAATGGAATACTTTTTAAACAAATGTGGGAATTTTAATTTGGGAGACAACATTTTATGGATGAAAACTAAGAATTGGATGGTGGAAGGATTGCCAGATTTTTACAAAGAACTGATGAGTGCTTGGGGTAATGTTTTAACTATTGTTAGTTTTAATCCGCATGGTAGAGAGAGCATTTTAAATCAGCCTTTATTTCTAAACAATGGCATTTTAGATAAGGGGAAAAACATATTTTATAAGAAGTGGTGGGATGTGGGGATCACAAGAGTCAGAGATGTTTTATATGAATTCATGGAGGGATTTTTACCATTACAGTATATAACAGATACTATGGAAGTGGCAAAAGAGGATTTTAATAAACAAGAAATAAGGAATAAATATGAAATAATTAAAGCAGCAATACCTAAAGAGTGGATAAAAAGAAT
>JAKRKY010000055.1:80000-117500 GCA_023566225.1 Romanogobio albipinnatus
ACTATGAGCACGCCCGATCTCGTCTGATCTCGGAAGCTAAGCATAGTCGGGCCTGGTTAGTACTTGGATTGGAGACCGCCTGGGAATACCAGGTGCTATAAGCATTTTTGTTTTAGAAAGGAAGAGTGCTTGAACCTATTAAATAGCCAGAATTTGGCTGCAGTTTTCGCTTATGGCCATACCACTATGAGCACGCCCGATCTCGTCTGATCTCGGAAGCTAAGCATAGTCGGGCCTGGTTAGTACTTGGATGGGAGACCGCCTGGGAATACCAGGTGCTATAAGCAGTTTTGTTTTAGAAAGGAAGAGTGCTTGAACCTATTAAATAGCCAGAATTTGGCTGCAGTTTTCGCTTATGGCCATACCACTATGAGCACGCCCGATCTCGTCTGATCTCGGAAGCTAAGCATAGTCGGGCCTGGTTAGTACTTGGATGGGAGACCGCCTGGGAATACCAGGTGCTATAAGCAGTTTTGTTTTAGAAAGGAAGAGTGCTTGAACCTATTAAATAGCCAGAATTTGGCTGCAGTTTTAGCTTATGGCCATACCACTATGAGCACGCCCGATCTCGTCTGATCTCAGAAGCTAAGCATAGTCGGGCCTGGTTAGTACTTGGATGGGAGACCGCCTGGGAATACCAGGTGCTATAAGCATTTTTGTTTTAGAAAGGAAGAGTGCTTGAACCTATTAAATAGCCAGAATTTGGCTGCAGTTTTCGCTTATGGCCATACCACTATGAGCACGCCCGATCTCGTCTGATCTCGGAAGCTAAGCATAGTCGGGCCTGGTTAGTACTTGGATGGGAGACCGCCTGGGAATACCAGGTGCTATAAGCAGTTTTGTTTTAGAAAGAAGAAGAATTTAAAAAAAAAAAAAAAAAAAGAGTGTTTGAACCTTTTAAATAACAAGAATTTGGCTGCAGCTTCTCTAGAAAGAAGAAGAATTAAAAATAAAAAATAAAATAAAAAATAAAATAAAATAAAAAAAGAGTGCTTGAACCTGTTAAATAGCCAGAATTTGGCTGCAGTTTTCGCTTATGGCCATACCACTATGAGCACGCCCGATCTCGTCTGATCTCGGAAGCTAAGCATAGTTGGGCCTGGTTAGTACTTGGATGGGAGACCGCCTGGGAATACCAGGTGCTATAAGCAGTTTTGTTTTAGAAAGGAAGAGTGCTTGAACCTATTAAATAGCCAGAATTTGGCTGCAGTTTTCGCTTATGGCCATACCACTATGATCACGCCCGATCTCGTCTGATCTCGGAAGCTAAGCATAGTCGGGCCTGGTTAGTACTTGGATGGGAGACCGCCTGGGAATACCAGGTGCTATAAGCAGTTTTGTTTTAGAAAGGAAGAGTGCTTGAACCTATTAAATAGCCAGAATTTGGCTGCAGTTTTCGCTTATGGCCATACCACTATGAGCACGCCCGATCTCGTCTGATCTCGGAAGCTAAGCATAGTCGGGCCTGGTTAGTACTTGGATGGGAGACCGCCTGGGAATACCAGGTGCTATAAGCATTTTTGTTTTAGAAAGGAAGAGTGCTTGAACCTATTAAATAGCCAGAATTTGGCTGCAGTTTTCGCTTATGGCCATACCACTATGAGCACGCCCGATCTCGTCTGATCTCGGAAGCTAAGCATAGTCGGGCCTGGTTAGTACTTGGATTGGAGACCGCCTGGGAATACCAGGTGCTATAA
Organism: Romanogobio albipinnatus; assembly: GCA_023566225.1. Taxonomy (NCBI): domain Eukaryota; kingdom Metazoa; phylum Chordata; class Actinopteri; order Cypriniformes; family Gobionidae; genus Romanogobio; species Romanogobio albipinnatus. The sequence goes on from JAKRKY010000055.1 coordinate 81,698, forward strand.
GCATTTTTGTTTTAGAAAGGAAGAGTGCTTGAACCTATTAAATAGCCAGAATTTGGCTGCAGTTTTCGCTTATGGCCATACCACTATGAGCACGCCCGATCTCGTCTGATCTCGGAAGCTAAGCATAGTCGGGCCTGGTTAGTACTTGGATGGGAGACCGCCTGGGAATACCAGGTGCTATAAGCAGTTTTGTTTTAGAAAGGAAGAGTGCTTGAACCTATTAAATAGCCAGAATTTGGCTGCAGTTTTCGCTTATGGCCATACCACTATGAGCACGCCCGATCTCGTCTGATCTCGGAAGCTAAGCATAGTCGGGCCTGGTTAGTACTTGGATGGGAGACCGCCTGGGAATACCAGGTGCTATAAGCAGTTTTGTTTTAGAAAGGAAGAGTGCTTGAACCTATTAAATAGCCAGAATTTGGCTGCAGTTTTAGCTTATGGCCATACCACTATGAGCACGCCCGATCTCGTCTGATCTCGGAAGCTAAGCATAGTCGGGCCTGGTTAGTACTTGGATGGGAGACCGCCTGGGAATACCAGGTGCTATAAGCATTTTTGTTTTAGAAAGGAAGAGTGCTTGAACCTATTAAATAGCCAGAATTTGGCTGCAGTTTTCGCTTATGGCCATACCACTATGAGCACGCCCGATCTCGTCTGATCTCGGAAGCTAAGCATAGTCGGGCCTGGTTAGTACTTGGATGGGAGACCGCCTGGGAATACCAGGTGCTATAAGTAGTTTTGTTTTAGAAAGGAAGAGTGCTTGAACCTATTAAATAGCCAGAATTTGGCTGCAGATTTCGCTTATGGCCATACCACTATGAGCACGCCCGATCTCGTCTGATCTCGGAAGCTAAGCATAGTCGGGCCTGGTTAGTACTTGGATGGGAGACCGCCTGGGAATACCAGGTGCTATAAGCATTTTTGTTTTAGAAAGGAAGAGTGCTTGAACCTATTAAATAGCCAGAATTTGGCTGCAGTTTTCGCTTATGGCCATACCACTATGAGCACGCCCGATCTCGTCTGATCTCGGAAGCTAAGCATAGTCGGGCCTGGTTAGTACTTGGATGGGAGACCGCCTGGGAATACCAGGTGCTATAAGCATTTTTGTTTTAGAAAGGAAGAGTGCTTGAACCTATTAAATAGCCAGAATTTGGCTGCAGTTTTCGCTTATGGCCATACCACTATGAGCACGCCCGATCTCGTCTGATCTCGGAAGCTAAGCATAGTCGGGCCTGGTTAGTACTTGGATGGGAGACCGCCTGGGAATACCAGGTGCTATAAGCAGTTTTGTTTTAGAAAGGAAGAGTGCTTGAACCTATTAAATAGCCAGAATTTGGCTGCAGTTTTCGCTTATGGCCATACCACTATGAGCACGCCCGATCTCGTCTGATCTCGGAAGCTAAGCATAGTCGGGCCTGGTTAGTACTTGGATGGGAGACCGCCTGGGAATACCAGGTGCTATAAGCATTTTTGTTTTAGAAAAGAAGAGTGCTTGAACCTATTAAATAGCCAGAATTTGGCTGCAGTTTTCGCTTATGGCCATACCACTATGAGCACGCCCGATCTCGTCTGATCTCGGAAGCTAAGCATAGTCGGGCCTGGTTAGTACTTGGATGGGAGACCGCCTGGGAATACCAGGTGCTATAAGCATTTTTGTTTTAGAAAGGAAGAGTGCTTGAACCTATTAAATAGCCAGAATTTGGCTGCAGTTTTCGCTTATGGCCATACCACTATGAGCACGCCCGATCTCGTCTGATCTCGGAAGCTAAGCATAGTCGGGCCTGGTTAGTACTTGGATGGGAGACCGCCTGGGAATACCAGGTGCTATAAGCAGTTTTGTTTTAGAAAGAAGAAGAATTAAAAAAAAAAAAAAAAAAAAAGAGTGTTTGAACCTTTTAAATAACAAGAATTTGGCTGCAGCTTCTCTAGAAAGAAGAAGAATTAAAAATAAAAAATAAAATAAAAAATAAAATAAAATAAAAAAAGAGTGCTTGAACCTGTTAAATAGCCAGAATTTGGCTGCAGTTTTCGCTTATGGCCATACCACTATGAGCACGCCCGATCTCGTCTGATCTCGGAAGCTAAGCATAGTCGGGCCTGGTTAGTACTTGGATGGGAGACCGCCTGGGAATACCAGGTGCTATAAGCAGTTTTGTTTTAGAAAGGAAGAGTGCTTGAACCTATTAAATAGCCAAAATTTGGCTGCAGTTTTCGCTTATGGCCATACCACTATGAGCACGCCCGATCTCGTCTGATCTCGGAAGCTAAGCATAGTCGGGCCTGGTTAGTACTTGGATGGGAGACCGCCTGGGAATACCAGGTGCTATAAGCAGTTTTGTTTTAGAAAGGAAGAGTGCTTGAACCTATTAAATAGCCAAAATTTGGCTGCAGTTTTCGCTTATGGCCATACCACTATGAGCACGCCCGATCTCGTCTGATCTCGGAAGCTAAGCATAGTCGGGCCTGGTTAGTACTTGGATGGGAGACCGCCTGGGAATACCAGGTGCTATAAGCAGTTTTGTTTTAGAAAGGAAGAGTGCTTGAACCTATTAAATAGCCAAAATTTGGCTGCAGTTTTCGCTTATGGCCATACCACTATGAGCACGCCCGATCTCGTCTGATCTCGGAAGCTAAGCATAGTCGGGCCTGGTTAGTACTTGGATGGGAGACCGCCTGGGAATACCAGGTGCTATAAGCATTTTTGTTTTAGAAAGGAAGAGTGCTTGAACCTATTAAATAGCCAGAATTTGGCTGCAGTTTTCGCTTACGGCCACACCACTCTGAGCAGTAGTGAGCAACAGGAAGTGAGTTGGCAGTAGTTGGGAGAGGAAGGCAAACAACTGTTTGTTGTTTTGTTTAATTTATAGTTGTCTTGGAGTTTTTGGGTAGAGTTTTTTAGGTGTTTTTTTTCAACCACCTAACAGCAGCTTTTGCTGGCTGGAGGGTGGTTACCCTGGTTTTTGCAAAATGGATGGATTAATGGCAAACGACACTGGACTGGCAGGAGGAACAAGCATGGTAACTGAAGCTGGACTGGCAGGAGGAACACGCATGGTAACTGAAACTGGACTGGCAGGAGGAACACGCATGGTAACTGAAACTGGACTGGCAGGAGGAACACGCATGGTAACTGAAGCTGGACTGGCAGGAGGAACACGCATGGTAACTGAAGCTGGACTGGCAGGAGGAACACGCATGGTAACTGAGGCTGGACTGGCGGGAGGAACACACAGGGTAAACGAAACTGGACTGGATCAACGACTACGAGCTAGAAATGGAAAGAACCAAGAAGGTAAAGAAAAGTTTGTTGAAAGGAAATATTTGAAAGAGGCTACAGTGATCGTGAATGTGGAGAATGTGATTGAGGTGAGAGTGGAGGACATTATTAAAGCTGTAACAGAACAATGTGGACATGGCAAAATTTTGGCACTAAGACCAAGACAAGGGAAAGAATACGAATTAACGATGGAAAAAGAAGAAATGTGTGATAAACTGATGGAAGGGCTGCGAGTAAAAGGAGAGATTTGTGAAGTGAAGAACCTGCAAAACAGAGATTATGTTGTCTCATTCATGCATCTGCCCGTCTACCTAGATGACAAAGAAATTTTACACAAATTGGAGGGATGGGGAGTTGATCCCATAACTAAGGTCAAAAGAAGACACTACCCAGGCACTGACATTGAAGACGGAACAAGGTTTGTAAAGGTGAGGTTCCCCAAAGAAGTGGCATCATTGCCATATAGCACAAGGCTAGAGACAACCGAAGGGCTACAGCACTTTCGAGTGATGCACAGCCATCAAGTGAAGACTTGTAGGCTGTGCATGAGCCCAGACCACCTGTTGAAAGACTGCCCAAACTTCACGTGCTACAAGTGCGAGGAAAGGGGACATTTTGCACGGGATTGCAATGCTGTCAAGTGCCCGGAGTGTCTGGCAGTTTTAAATAAATGTGAGTGTCAGGTGGAGGAGGAGGAAGAGGAAGAGGAAGAGGAAGGAGGAAGGGAGGAACAGGTGGATGAAGGAAACAACGAGGATGAAGAACAAGTGGATGACGGACAAGAGGAAGGACTACAACAAAAAGAAGTGGAAGGAGAAACGAGCAACAGAGAGGAAGGAGAAAGAGAAAAACAGAACTTTTATAGCAATGAACAAACAATGGCGACTTCGGGTAGTTTTAGCAATGTGGAGGATGACGTGGAGGGAGATGGACAAGTAAAGATGGACCAAAATAAAGAAACGGACAGTGAGGAAGAAACAAAGATGGACAACATGGACAATGACAGAGGGGAGAGAAGACGAATTAGAAAGAGAGTAACAGAGGTAAAACCACGTTTAGAAAATATAAGAAAAAAGGTGATGAAAAGGATACAGAACAGATATGATGTGCTAAGGAACCTGGAGGGAGAAAACGATGAACAATGATTGTTAAGTATTTATTTTTCTTCTTCTTTTTAATGGTTTTAAGTTGTGTTACTTTTAATGCAAGGGGATTGATGAACATAGGAAAGTTTGAAAAAGTGAAAGAAAAATGTAAAAGGGAAGATATAATTGCACTACAAGAAACGAACTGGAGAGAAAATGTAATGAATGAGTATAAAACGAGATGGGATGGAGGTATTTTTTATAATAATGGAGATGGGAGGTTTGGGAGAGGTGTGGCTTTTTTGATGAAGGATGATGTGTTTAAAATGAGTAAAGTTGTATACAAAGATAAAATAGGGAAATGTATGGTTGTTGAGATGAAATATGAAGGAAGATATTTGATTTTAGTAAATGTACATGCACCAAGTGAGGAGAAGGAAAGGAAGGAATTTTTTACTTTTTTAAGAAATATTGTACGGGAATATAAAGAAATAGTAATGATGGGGGATTTTAACACCGTTTTTAGTAAACAGGACATGGCTGAAGGAATGGTTTTTAAAACTGATACAGGGAGAAAAGAATTAAAAGCATTAATGGAAGAAAATAATATGATAGATGTGTGGAGAGAAAGAAATGAAAAGAAAAAAGAGTTTTCAAGGAGGCAAATAGTGGGGCAGTTTGTATGCCAAACCAGAATTGATTTTGTTTTATGTAGTAGAAATGTGGAGAATTTTATAGAAAAGATTAAGTATGAGGACACAAGTTTTAGCGATCACAAGTTTTTATTTTTTACATTGGACTGGAGTAAAGTGCAAAGAGGGCCGGGAGTATGGATTTTAAATACACAGATTTTAAATAATGAAGACTATGTTTTAAAGGTTAAAGAAATGATAGAAAAAGAAAAGGAAAATAGAATGTATGAAGAGGATAAGAGAATGTGGTGGGAGAACGTAAAGTTTTTAATTAAGAAATACTCAATCAGGTATTGTAGTTTAATGCAGAAATGCAAAAGGTACAAAGAGAGAGAAATAAAAGAAAACTTGGAAATGGAATTGAATAAAGAAAATAAAGACATACAAAAGATAAAGGAAATGGAGGACAAGCTGAAGGAAATAGAAGAGAAGAAATATAACGGGGCAAGACTAAGAAGCAAAGCAAAGTACACAGTGGAAGGGGAGAAATGTACAAAGTTTTTCTTTGACTTAGAAAGGAGAAGAGGAAGGGTGGAAACAATTAAAAGAATAAAGAGGGAAAATGGCGAGATAGTGGAAACTAATGAGGAGATATTAAAAGTCATAAGAGCATATTATGAACAGTTATTTAAAGCAGAAGGGGTAAAAGAAGAGGAAAAACTAGAATTATTGAAACAAATAAAGGCAAAAGTAGGAGACGAAGATAAAAAAGAGTGTGAGCATGAGATAAGAGAGGAGGAGATAAAAAGAGCAATAAGTGAACTGAACAAAAATAAAAGTCCAGGCATTGATGGCTTGGGGAATGAATTTTACACAACTTTTAAGGATTTTCTAACTAATATTTTAAAGGAAGTATATGAAGACATTTTTAAGAAAGAGGAAATGAATCAGAGAATGGGCATGGGATTGATTAAGTTGATATATAAAAAAAAAGGAGAAAAGGTAGATTTAAAAAATTATAGACCAATTACGATGTTAAATACTGATTTGAAAATTTTAACAAAAGTTTTAGCCAACAGACTGAAAGAGATTATGCCAACCATAATTAAAACAACTCAAGTGTATGGCGTTAAAGGGAAGGATATTGCAGACACAACAATAAGTATAATAGATAGAATCAGGTACATGAAAGACAAAAACAAAGAGGGATATATCATTAGTTTGGATTTTGAAAAGGCCTTTGATAGAGTGGAGCACGATTATTTATTTGAGATTTTAAGAGGGTATGGATTTGGAGAAAAGTTTATTAAATGGATTACAATTTTATATAAAGGAGCAATAACAAGAATAAAATGTAACGGGTTTTTAACGGAATGTTTTAAAATAACTAGGTCAATAAGACAAGGCTGTCCATTATCGTCACTTTTATATTCATTAGTAGCGGAGCCATTGGGATTAGCTGTTAAAATAAATAAAGGCATAAGAGGGATAGATGTTGAAGGAAGTGGGGGGAGTGAAAAAATATTTCAATATGCAGATGACACGACAATAATAGTTAAGGATGTAGAGAGTGTGAAAAAAGCAATGGAAGTGGTACAGATGTTTTGTAGGGGATCAGGAGGCAAGGTAAATGAAGAGAAAACAGTATATATGAGATTTGGACGAGCGAGTGTTTTAGCTGATCATTTTAATTTTGAAGAATCAAAAGAAATAAAGATTTTAGGGGTTTTAATAGGGAAAAATGAAAAGCATGTTAAAGAAATAATGTGGGAAGGAATATTAGGAGGAATTGAAAGAAGGTTAAATTTTTGGAAATTGAGAACTTTAAGTTTGAAAGGGAAGGTCTTAATTTTAAATGTTTTAGCAGCGTCTAAGTTATGGTATGTTTTATATGTGACTTCTATGCCAATGTGGGTGGAAAATAGGCTGAAAAAATGTTTTTTGGATTTTTTATGGGGCGGAAAACCTGCAAGAATTGCTTATAATACTTTGATAGGAGAGGTAGGAAATGGTGGGATGGGACTGATAGATGTGGAACAAAGAAAAAATAGCTTAAGGGTTAAAGTAATTAAAAAGTATTTAGATGAGAAAGGTGAAACAGCCTGGAAAAAGACAATGGAATACTTTTTAAACAAATGTGGGAATTTTAATTTGGGAGACAACATTTTATGGATGAAAACTAAGAATTGGATGGTGGAAGGATTGCCAGATTTTTACAAAGAACTGATGAGTGCTTGGGGTAATGTTTTAACTATTGTTAGTTTTAATCCGCATGGTAGAGAGAGCATTTTAAATCAGCCTTTATTTCTAAACAATGGCATTTTAGATAAGGGGAAAAACATATTTTATAAGAAGTGGTGGGATGTGGGGATCACAAGAGTCAGAGATGTTTTATATGAATTCATGGAGGGATTTTTACCATTACAGTATATAACAGATACTATGGAAGTGGCAAAAGAGGATTTTAATAAACAAGAAATAAGGAATAAATATGAAATAATTAAAGCAGCAATACCTAAAGAGTGGATAAAAAGAATAGAAAGCATGGAAGAAGAGAAACCAGGGAAAGAGGTATATGTAAAGTTGGGGGAAAAACTGTTTACTTTAAAAGAATGTACTGTGAAAATGTTTTACTGTTTTTTTAGAGGGAAGGTTTTCAAGAAACCAGCTGTTAATGAGTATTGGATACAGAAATTTAAAGATCTAAAAGAAAATGACATATGGAACAATATGAAAGGAACCATGATAGAGACAAAATTGGAGAGTTTGGAATATTTTATTAGACACAAAGCAATCTTTACTGATATTATATTAAAAAAAATCGGAATGGAACCAAGTGAAACATGTAAAGTGTGCAGGGTTGAAGATGAAAGTTTTTTACACTTGTTTTTAAATTGTAGAGAATTGGAAAGTTTTCATGAAAATGGTGGAAGACTGGTTGAAAAGTTGAGAGGGGAACAAAATGAGAAAAATATAGAATGGAACAGGGTGGTGATGTTGGGTGTGGAAGAAAAGTGTGAAAACAAAAAGTTGATTAATTTGATTGTGATGCTAATGAAAAGTGCAATATGGGAGAGAAGAATTGTGGTCAAGAGGGAAAAAATTGTGTTGGATGTTTGGAATGTATTCAAAAGAAAAACAGAAATGTACATGGAAAGACTGTTTGTGTATTTTAAAGGTGAAAATAGGTTGGATGCATTTTATGAAGTGTTTACACCAAAGGTTTGTTGTGTTTTAAAAGATTTAATGTGGAAGCTGCCGGGGAGTGAAGGAGATTTCTGAACCAATGTATGATAAATGATGTATGTAAACATGTGAAATATTGTGTAAAGATGATTGCATAAGAATAACAATAAAAAAAAAAAAAAAATAAAAAAAAAATGAGCACGCCCGATCTCGTCTGATCTCGGAAGCTAAGCATAGTCGGGCCTGGTTAGTACTTGGATGGGAGACCGCCTGGGAATACCAGGTGCTATAAGCATTTTTGTTTTAGAAAGGAAGAGTGCTTGAACCTATTAAATAGCCAGAATTTGGCTGCAGTTTTCGCTTATGGCCATACCACTATGAGCACGCCCGATCTCGTCTGATCTCGGAAGCTAAGCATAGTCGGGCCTGGTTAGTACTTGGATGGGAGACCGCCTGGGAATACCAGGTGCTATAAGCATTTTTGTTTTAGAAAGGAAGAGTGCTTGAACCTATTAAATAGCCAGAATTTGGCTGCAGTTTTCGCTTGTGGCCATACCACTATGAGCACGCCCGATCTCGTCTGATCTCGGAAGCTAAGCATAGTCGGGCCTGGTTAGTACTTGGATGGGAGACCGCCTGGGAATACCAGGTGCTATAAGCATTTTTGTTTTAGAAAGGAAGAGTGCTTGAACCTATTAAATAGCCAGAATTTGGCTGCAGTTTTCGCTTATGGCCATACCACTATGAGCACGCCCGATCTCGTCTGATCTCGGAAGCTAAGCATAGTCGGGCCTGGTTAGTACTTGGATGGGAGACCGCCTGGGAATACCAGGTGCTATAAGCATTTTTGTTTTAGAAAGGAAGAGTGCTTGAACCTATTAAATAGCCAGAATTTGGCTGCAGTTTTCGCTTATGGCCATACCACTATGAGCACGCCCGATCTCGTCTGATCTCGGAAGCTAAGCATAGTCGGGCCTGGTTAGTACTTGGATGGGAGACCGCCTGGGAATACCAGGTGCTATAAGCATTTTTGTTTTAGAAAGGAAGAGTGCTTGAACCTATTAAATAGCCAGAATTTGGCTGCAGTTTTCGCTTATGGCCATACCACTATGAGCACGCCCGATCTCGTCTGATCTCGGAAGCTAAGCATAGTCGGGCCTGGTTAGTACTTGGATGGGAGACCGCCTGGGAATACCAGGTGCTATAAGCAGTTTTGTTTTAGAAAGAAGAAGAATTTAAAAAAAAAAAAAAAAAAAAAGAGTGTTTGAACCTTTTAAATAACAAGAATTTGGCTGCAGCTTCTCTAGAAAGAAGAAGAATTAAAAATAAAAAATAAAATAAAAAATAAAATAAAAAAAGAGTGCTTGAACCTATTAAATAGCCAGAATTTGGCTGCAGTTTTCGCTTATGGCCATACCACTATGAGCACGCCCGATCTCGTCTGATCTCGGAAGCTAAGCATAGTCGGGCCTGGTTAGTACTTGGATGGGAGACCGCCTGGGAATACCAGGTGCTATAAGCATTTTTGTTTTAGAAAGGAAGAGTGCTTGAACCTATTAAATAGCCAGAATTTGGCTGCAGTTTTCGCTTATGGCCATACCACTATGAGCACGCCCGATCTCGTCTGATCTCGGAAGCTAAGCATAGTCGGGCCTGGTTAGTACTTGGATGGGAGACCGCCTGGGAATACCAGGTGCTATAAGCATTTTTGTTTTAGAAAGGAAGAGTGCTTGAACCTATTAAATAGCCAGAATTTGGCTGCAGTTTTCGCTTATGGCCATACCACTATGAGCACGCCCGATCTCGTCTGATCTCGGAAGCTAAGCATAGTCGGGCCTGGTTAGTACTTGGATGGGAGACCGCCTGGGAATACCAGGTGCTATAAGCAGTTTTGTTTTAGAAAGAAGAAGAATTAAAAAAAAAAAAAAAAAAAAAGAGTGTTTGAACCTTTTAAATAACAAGAATTTGGCTGCAGCTTCTCTAGAAAGAAGAAGAATTAAAAATAAAAAATAAAATAAAAAATAAAATAAAATAAAAAAAGAGTGCTTGAACCTATTAAATAGCCAGAATTTGGCTGCAGTTTTCGCTTATGGCCATACCACTATGAGCACGCCCGATCTCGTCTGATCTCGGAAGCTAAGCATAGTCGGGCCTGGTTAGTACTTGGATGGGAGACCGCCTGGGAATACCAGGTGCTATAAGCATTTTTGTTTTAGAAAGGAAGAGTGCTTGAACCTATTAAATAGCCAGAATTTGGCTGCAGTTTTCGCTTGTGGCCATACCACTATGAGCACGCCCGATCTCGTCTGATCTCGGAAGCTAAGCATAGTCGGGCCTGGTTAGTACTTGGATGGGAGACCGCCTGGGAATACCAGGTGCTATAAGCATTTTTGTTTTAGAAAGGAAGAGTGCTTGAACCTATTAAATAGCCAGAATTTGGCTGCAGTTTTCGCTTATGGCCATACCACTATGAGCACGCCCGATCTCGTCTGATCTCGGAAGCTAAGCATAGTCGGGCCTGGTTAGTACTTGGATGGGAGACCGCCTGGGAATACCAGGTGCTATAAGCAGTTTTGTTTTAGAAAGAAGAAGAATTTAAAAAAAAAAAAAAAAAAAAAGAGTGTTTGAACCTTTTAAATAACAAGAATTTGGCTGCAGCTTCTCTAGAAAGAAGAAGAATTAAAAATAAAAAATAAAATAAAAAATAAAATAAAAAAAGAGTGCTTGAACCTATTAAATAGCCAGAATTTGGCTGCAGTTTTCGCTTATGGCCATACCACTATGAGCACGCCCGATCTCGTCTGATCTCGGAAGCTAAGCATAGTCGGGCCTGGTTAGTACTTGGATGGGAGACCGCCTGGGAATACCAGGTGCTATAAGCATTTTTGTTTTAGAAAGGAAGAGTGCTTGAACCTATTAAATAGCCAGAATTTGGCTGCAGTTTTCGCTTATGGCCATACCACTATGAGCACGCCCGATCTCGTCTGATCTCGGAAGCTAAGCATAGTCGGGCCTGGTTAGTACTTGGATGGGAGACCGCCTGGGAATACCAGGTGCTATAAGCATTTTTGTTTTAGAAAGGAAGAGTGCTTGAACCTATTAAATAGCCAGAATTTGGCTGCAGTTTTCGCTTATGGCCATACCACTATGAGCACGCCCGATCTCGTCTGATCTCGGAAGCTAAGCATAGTCGGGCCTGGTTAGTACTTGGATGGGAGACCGCCTGGGAATACCAGGTGCTATAAGCAGTTTTGTTTTAGAAAGAAGAAGAATTTAAAAAAAAAAAAAAAAAAAAGAGTGTTTGAACCTTTTAAATAACAAGAATTTGGCTGCAGCTTCTCTAGAAAGAAGAAGAATTAAAAATAAAAAATAAAATAAAAAATAAAATAAAATAAAAAAAGAGTGCTTGAACCTATTAAATAGCCAGAATTTGGCTGCAGTTTTCGCTTATGGCCATACCACTATGAGCACGCCCGATCTCGTCTGATCTCGGAAGCTAAGCATAGTCGGGCCTGGTTAGTACTTGGATGGGAGACCGCCTGGGAATACCAGGTGCTATAAGCATTTTTGTTTTAGAAAGGAAGAGTGCTTGAACCTATTAAATAGCCAGAATTTGGCTGCAGTTTTCGCTTGTGGCCATACCACTATGAGCACGCCCGATCTCGTCTGATCTCGGAAGCTAAGCATAGTCGGGCCTGGTTAGTACTTGGATGGGAGACCGCCTGGGAATACCAGGTGCTATAAGCATTTTTGTTTTAGAAAGGAAGAGTGCTTGAACCTATTAAATAGCCAGAATTTGGCTGCAGTTTTCGCTTATGGCCATACCACTATGAGCACGCCCGATCTCGTCTGATCTCGGAAGCTAAGCATAGTCGGGCCTGGTTAGTACTTGGATGGGAGACCGCCTGGGAATACCAGGTGCTATAAGCAGTTTTGTTTTAGAAAGAAGAAGAATTTAAAAAAAAAAAAAAAAAAAAGAGTGTTTGAACCTTTTAAATAACAAGAATTTGGCTGCAGCTTCTCTAGAAAGAAGAAGAATTAAAAATAAAAAATAAAATAAAAAATAAAATAAAATAAAAAAAGAGTGCTTGAACCTATTAAATAGCCAGAATTTGGCTGCAGTTTTCGCTTATGGCCATACCACTATGAGCACGCCCGATCTCGTCTGATCTCGGAAGCTAAGCATAGTCGGGCCTGGTTAGTACTTGGATGGGAGACCGCCTGGGAATACCAGGTGCTATAAGCATTTTTGTTTTAGAAAGGAAGAGTGCTTGAACCTATTAAATAGCCAGAATTTGGCTGCAGTTTTCGCTTGTGGCCATACCACTATGAGCACGCCCGATCTCGTCTGATCTCGGAAGCTAAGCATAGTCGGGCCTGGTTAGTACTTGGATGGGAGACCGCCTGGGAATACCAGGTGCTATAAGCATTTTTGTTTTAGAAAGGAAGAGTGCTTGAACCTATTAAATAGCCAGAATTTGGCTGCAGTTTTCGCTTATGGCCATACCACTATGAGCACGCCCGATCTCGTCTGATCTCGGAAGCTAAGCATAGTCGGGCCTGGTTAGTACTTGGATGGGAGACCGCCTGGGAATACCAGGTGCTATAAGCATTTTTGTTTTAGAAAGGAAGAGTGCTTGAACCTATTAAATAGCCAGAATTTGGCTGCAGTTTTCGCTTATGGCCATACCACTATGAGCACGCCCGATCTCGTCTGATCTCGGAAGCTAAGCATAGTCGGGCCTGGTTAGTACTTGGATGGGAGACCGCCTGGGAATACCAGGTGCTATAAGCAGTTTTGTTTTAGAAAGAAGAAGAATTTAAAAAAAAAAAAAAAAAAAAGAGTGTTTGAACCTTTTAAATAACAAGAATTTGGCTGCAGCTTCTCTAGAAAGAAGAAGAATTAAAAATAAAAAATAAAATAAAAAATAAAATAAAAAAAGAGTGCTTGAACCTATTAAATAGCCAGAATTTGGCTGCAGTTTTCGCTTATGGCCATACCACTATGAGCACGCCCGATCTCGTCTGATCTCGGAAGCTAAGCATAGTCGGGCCTGGTTAGTACTTGGATGGGAGACCGCCTGGGAATACCAGGTGCTATAAGCATTTTTGTTTTAGAAAGGAAGAGTGCTTGAACCTATTAAATAGCCAGAATTTGGCTGCAGTTTTCGCTTATGGCCATACCACTATGAGCACGCCCGATCTCGTCTGATCTCGGAAGCTAAGCATAGTCGGGCCTGGTTAGTACTTGGATGGGAGACCGCCTGGGAATACCAGGTGCTATAAGCATTTTTGTTTTAGAAAGGAAGAGTGCTTGAACCTATTAAATAGCCAGAATTTGGCTGCAGTTTTCGCTTATGGCCATACCACTATGAGCACGCCCGATCTCGTCTGATCTCGGAAGCTAAGCATAGTCGGGCCTGGTTAGTACTTGGATGGGAGACCGCCTGGGAATACCAGGTGCTATAAGCAGTTTTGTTTTAGAAAGAAGAAGAATTTAAAAAAAAAAAAAAAAAAAAGAGTGTTTGAACCTTTTAAATAACAAGAATTTGGCTGCAGCTTCTCTAGAAAGAAGAAGAATTAAAAATAAAAAATAAAATAAAAAATAAAATAAAAAAAGAGTGCTTGAACCTATTAAATAGCCAGAATTTGGCTGCAGTTTTCGCTTATGGCCATACCACTATGAGCACGCCCGATCTCGTCTGATCTCGGAAGCTAAGCATAGTCGGGCCTGGTTAGTACTTGGATGGGAGACCGCCTGGGAATACCAGGTGCTATAAGCATTTTTGTTTTAGAAAGGAAGAGTGCTTGAACCTATTAAATAGCCAGAATTTGGCTGCAGTTTTCGCTTGTGGCCATACCACTATGAGCACGCCCGATCTCGTCTGATCTCGGAAGCTAAGCATAGTCGGGCCTGGTTAGTACTTGGATGGGAGACCGCCTGGGAATACCAGGTGCTATAAGCAGTTTTGTTTTAGAAAGAAGAAGAATTTAAAAAAAAAAAAAAAAAAAAAGAGTGTTTGAACCTTTTAAATAACAAGAATTTGGCTGCAGCTTCTCTAGAAAGAAGAAGAATTAAAAATAAAAAATAAAATAAAAAATAAAATAAAAAAAGAGTGCTTGAACCTATTAAATAGCCAGAATTTGGCTGCAGTTTTCGCTTATGGCCATACCACTATGAGCACGCCCGATCTCGTCTGATCTCGGAAGCTAAGCATAGTCGGGCCTGGTTAGTACTTGGATGGGAGACCGCCTGGGAATACCAGGTGCTATAAGCAGTTTTGTTTTAGAAAGAAGAAGAATTTAAAAAAAAAAAAAAAAAAAAGAGTGTTTGAACCTTTTAAATAACAAGAATTTGGCTGCAGCTTCTCTAGAAAGAAGAAGAATTAAAAATAAAAAATAAAATAAAAAATAAAATAAAATAAAAAAAGAGTGCTTGAACCTATTAAATAGCCAGAATTTGGCTGCAGTTTTCGCTTATGGCCATACCACTATGAGCACGCCCGATCTCGTCTGATCTCGGAAGCTAAGCATAGTCGGGCCTGGTTAGTACTTGGATGGGAGACCGCCTGGGAATACCAGGTGCTATAAGCATTTTTGTTTTAGAAAGGAAGAGTGCTTGAACCTATTAAATAGCCAGAATTTGGCTGCAGTTTTCGCTTGTGGCCATACCACTATGAGCACGCCCGATCTCGTCTGATCTCGGAAGCTAAGCATAGTCGGGCCTGGTTAGTACTTGGATGGGAGACCGCCTGGGAATACCAGGTGCTATAAGCATTTTTGTTTTAGAAAGGAAGAGTGCTTGAACCTATTAAATAGCCAGAATTTGGCTGCAGTTTTCGCTTATGGCCATACCACTATGAGCACGCCCGATCTCGTCTGATCTCGGAAGCTAAGCATAGTCGGGCCTGGTTAGTACTTGGATGGGAGACCGCCTGGGAATACCAGGTGCTATAAGCAGTTTTGTTTTAGAAAGAAGAAGAATTTAAAAAAAAAAAAAAAAAAAAGAGTGTTTGAACCTTTTAAATAACAAGAATTTGGCTGCAGCTTCTCTAGAAAGAAGAAGAATTAAAAATAAAAAATAAAATAAAAAATAAAATAAAAAAAGAGTGCTTGAACCTATTAAATAGCCAGAATTTGGCTGCAGTTTTCGCTTATGGCCATACCACTATGAGCACGCCCGATCTCGTCTGATCTCGGAAGCTAAGCATAGTCGGGCCTGGTTAGTACTTGGATGGGAGACCGCCTGGGAATACCAGGTGCTATAAGCATTTTTGTTTTAGAAAGGAAGAGTGCTTGAACCTATTAAATAGCCAGAATTTGGCTGCAGTTTTCGCTTATGGCCATACCACTATGAGCACGCCCGATCTCGTCTGATCTCGGAAGCTAAGCATAGTCGGGCCTGGTTAGTACTTGGATGGGAGACCGCCTGGGAATACCAGGTGCTATAAGCATTTTTGTTTTAGAAAGGAAGAGTGCTTGAACCTATTAAATAGCCAGAATTTGGCTGCAGTTTTCGCTTATGGCCATACCACTATGAGCACGCCCGATCTCGTCTGATCTCGGAAGCTAAGCATAGTCGGGCCTGGTTAGTAATTGGATGGGAGACCGCCTGGGAATACCAGGTGCTATAAGCAGTTTTGTTTTAGAAAGAAGAAGAATTTAAAAAAAAAAAAAAAAAAAAGAGTGTTTGAACCTTTTAAATAACAAGAATTTGGCTGCAGCTTCTCTAGAAAGAAGAAGAATTAAAAATAAAAAATAAAATAAAAAATAAAATAAAATAAAAAAAGAGTGCTTGAACCTATTAAATAGCCAGAATTTGGCTGCAGTTTTCGCTTATGGCCATACCACTATGAGCACGCCCGATCTCGTCTGATCTCGGAAGCTAAGCATAGTCGGGCCTGGTTAGTACTTGGATGGGAGACCGCCTGGGAATACCAGGTGCTATAAGCATTTTTGTTTTAGAAAGGAAGAGTGCTTGAACCTATTAAATAGCCAGAATTTGGCTGCAGTTTTCGCTTGTGGCCATACCACTATGAGCACGCCCGATCTCGTCTGATCTCGGAAGCTAAGCATAGTCGGGCCTGGTTAGTACTTGGATGGGAGACCGCCTGGGAATACCAGGTGCTATAAGCATTTTTGTTTTAGAAAGGAAGAGTGCTTGAACCTATTAAATAGCCAGAATTTGGCTGCAGTTTTCGCTTATGGCCATACCACTATGAGCACGCCCGATCTCGTCTGATCTCGGAAGCTAAGCATAGTCGGGCCTGGTTAGTACTTGGATGGGAGACCGCCTGGGAATACCAGGTGCTATAAGCAGTTTTGTTTTAGAAAGAAGAAGAATTTAAAAAAAAAAAAAAAAAAAAAGAGTGTTTGAACCTTTTAAATAACAAGAATTTGGCTGCAGCTTCTCTAGAAAGAAGAAGAATTAAAAATAAAAAATAAAATAAAAAATAAAATAAAAAAAGAGTGCTTGAACCTATTAAATAGCCAGAATTTGGCTGCAGTTTTCGCTTATGGCCATACCACTATGAGCACGCCCGATCTCGTCTGATCTCGGAAGCTAAGCATAGTCGGGCCTGGTTAGTACTTGGATGGGAGACCGCCTGGGAATACCAGGTGCTATAAGCATTTTTGTTTTAGAAAGGAAGAGTGCTTGAACCTATTAAATAGCCAGAATTTGGCTGCAGTTTTCGCTTATGGCCATACCACTATGAGCACGCCCGATCTCGTCTGATCTCGGAAGCTAAGCATAGTCGGGCCTGGTTAGTACTTGGATGGGAGACCGCCTGGGAATACCAGGTGCTATAAGCATTTTTGTTTTAGAAAGGAAGAGTGCTTGAACCTATTAAATAGCCAGAATTTGGCTGCAGTTTTCGCTTATGGCCATACCACTATGAGCACGCCCGATCTCGTCTGATCTCGGAAGCTAAGCATAGTCGGGCCTGGTTAGTACTTGGATGGGAGACCGCCTGGGAATACCAGGTGCTATAAGCAGTTTTGTTTTAGAAAGAAGAAGAATTTAAAAAAAAAAAAAAAAAAAAGAGTGTTTGAACCTTTTAAATAACAAGAATTTGGCTGCAGCTTCTCTAGAAAGAAGAAGAATTAAAAATAAAAAATAAAATAAAAAATAAAATAAAAAAAGAGTGCTTGAACCTATTAAATAGCCAGAATTTGGCTGCAGTTTTCGCTTATGGCCATACCACTATGAGCACGCCCGATCTCGTCTGATCTCGGAAGCTAAGCATAGTCGGGCCTGGTTAGTACTTGGATGGGAGACCGCCTGGGAATACCAGGTGCTATAAGCATTTTTGTTTTAGAAAGGAAGAGTGCTTGAACCTATTAAATAGCCAGAATTTGGCTGCAGTTTTCGCTTGTGGCCATACCACTATGAGCACGCCCGATCTCGTCTGATCTCGGAAGCTAAGCATAGTCGGGCCTGGTTAGTACTTGGATGGGAGACCGCCTGGGAATACCAGGTGCTATAAGCATTTTTGTTTTAGAAAGGAAGAGTGCTTGAACCTATTAAATAGCCAGAATTTGGCTGCAGTTTTCGCTTATGGCCATACCACTATGAGCACGCCCGATCTCGTCTGATCTCGGAAGCTAAGCATAGTCGGGCCTGGTTAGTACTTGGATGGGAGACCGCCTGGGAATACCAGGTGCTATAAGCATTTTTGTTTTAGAAAGGAAGAGTGCTTGAACCTATTAAATAGCCAGAATTTGGCTGCAGTTTTCGCTTATGGCCATACCACTATGAGCACGCCCGATCTCGTCTGATCTCGGAAGCTAAGCATAGTCGGGCCTGGTTAGTACTTGGATGGGAGACCGCCTGGGAATACCAGGTGCTATAAGCAGTTTTGTTTTAGAAAGAAGAAGAATTTAAAAAAAAAAAAAAAAAAAAGAGTGTTTGAACCTTTTAAATAACAAGAATTTGGCTGCAGCTTCTCTAGAAAGAAGAAGAATTAAAAATAAAAAATAAAATAAAAAATAAAATAAAAAAAGAGTGCTTGAACCTATTAAATAGCCAGAATTTGGCTGCAGTTTTCGCTTATGGCCATACCACTATGAGCACGCCCGATCTCGTCTGATCTCGGAAGCTAAGCATAGTCGGGCCTGGTTAGTACTTGGATGGGAGACCGCCTGGGAATACCAGGTGCTATAAGCATTTTTGTTTTAGAAAGGAAGAGTGCTTGAACCTATTAAATAGCCAGAATTTGGCTGCAGTTTTCGCTTATGGCCATACCACTATGAGCACGCCCGATCTCGTCTGATCTCGGAAGCTAAGCATAGTCGGGCCTGGTTAGTACTTGGATGGGAGACCGCCTGGGAATACCAGGTGCTATAAGCATTTTTGTTTTAGAAAGGAAGAGTGCTTGAACCTATTAAATAGCCAGAATTTGGCTGCAGTTTTCGCTTATGGCCATACCACTATGAGCACGCCCGATCTCGTCTGATCTCGGAAGCTAAGCATAGTCGGGCCTGGTTAGTACTTGGATGGGAGACCGCCTGGGAATACCAGGTGCTATAAGCAGTTTTGTTTTAGAAAGAAGAAGAATTTAAAAAAAAAAAAAAAAAAAAGAGTGTTTGAACCTTTTAAATAACAAGAATTTGGCTGCAGCTTCTCTAGAAAGAAGAAGAATTAAAAATAAAAAATAAAATAAAAAATAAAATAAAAAAAGAGTGCTTGAACCTATTAAATAGCCAGAATTTGGCTGCAGTTTTCGCTTATGGCCATACCACTATGAGCACGCCCGATCTCGTCTGATCTCGGAAGCTAAGCATAGTCGGGCCTGGTTAGTACTTGGATGGGAGACCGCCTGGGAATACCAGGTGCTATAAGCATTTTTGTTTTAGAAAGGAAGAGTGCTTGAACCTATTAAATAGCCAGAATTTGGCTGCAGTTTTCGCTTGTGGCCATACCACTATGAGCACGCCCGATCTCGTCTGATCTCGGAAGCTAAGCATAGTCGGGCCTGGTTAGTACTTGGATGGGAGACCGCCTGGGAATACCAGGTGCTATAAGCAGTTTTGTTTTAGAAAGAAGAAGAATTTAAAAAAAAAAAAAAAAAAAAGAGTGTTTGAACCTTTTAAATAACAAGAATTTGGCTGCAGCTTCTCTAGAAAGAAGAAGAATTAAAAATAAAAAATAAAATAAAAAATAAAATAAAAAAAGAGTGCTTGAACCTATTAAATAGCCAGAATTTGGCTGCAGTTTTCGCTTATGGCCATACCACTATGAGCACGCCCGATCTCGTCTGATCTCGGAAGCTAAGCATAGTCGGGCCTGGTTAGTACTTGGATGGGAGACCGCCTGGGAATACCAGGTGCTATAAGCAGTTTTGTTTTAGAAAGAAGAAGAATTTAAAAAAAAAAAAAAAAAAAAGAGTGTTTGAACCTTTTAAATAACAAGAATTTGGCTGCAGCTTCTCTAGAAAGAAGAAGAATTAAAAATAAAAAATAAAATAAAAAATAAAATAAAATAAAAAAAGAGTGCTTGAACCTATTAAATAGCCAGAATTTGGCTGCAGTTTTCGCTTATGGCCATACCACTATGAGCACGCCCGATCTCGTCTGATCTCGGAAGCTAAGCATAGTCGGGCCTGGTTAGTACTTGGATGGGAGACCGCCTGGGAATACCAGGTGCTATAAGCATTTTTGTTTTAGAAAGGAAGAGTGCTTGAACCTATTAAATAGCCAGAATTTGGCTGCAGTTTTCGCTTGTGGCCATACCACTATGAGCACGCCCGATCTCGTCTGATCTCGGAAGCTAAGCATAGTCGGGCCTGGTTAGTACTTGGATGGGAGACCGCCTGGGAATACCAGGTGCTATAAGCATTTTTGTTTTAGAAAGGAAGAGTGCTTGAACCTATTAAATAGCCAGAATTTGGCTGCAGTTTTCGCTTATGGCCATACCACTATGAGCACGCCCGATCTCGTCTGATCTCGGAAGCTAAGCATAGTCGGGCCTGGTTAGTACTTGGATGGGAGACCGCCTGGGAATACCAGGTGCTATAAGCAGTTTTGTTTTAGAAAGAAGAAGAATTTAAAAAAAAAAAAAAAAAAAAGAGTGTTTGAACCTTTTAAATAACAAGAATTTGGCTGCAGCTTCTCTAGAAAGAAGAAGAATTAAAAATAAAAAATAAAATAAAAAATAAAATAAAAAAAGAGTGCTTGAACCTATTAAATAGCCAGAATTTGGCTGCAGTTTTCGCTTATGGCCATACCACTATGAGCACGCCCGATCTCGTCTGATCTCGGAAGCTAAGCATAGTCGGGCCTGGTTAGTACTTGGATGGGAGACCGCCTGGGAATACCAGGTGCTATAAGCATTTTTGTTTTAGAAAGGAAGAGTGCTTGAACCTATTAAATAGCCAGAATTTGGCTGCAGTTTTCGCTTATGGCCATACCACTATGAGCACGCCCGATCTCGTCTGATCTCGGAAGCTAAGCATAGTCGGGCCTGGTTAGTACTTGGATGGGAGACCGCCTGGGAATACCAGGTGCTATAAGCATTTTTGTTTTAGAAAGGAAGAGTGCTTGAACCTATTAAATAGCCAGAATTTGGCTGCAGTTTTCGCTTATGGCCATACCACTATGAGCACGCCCGATCTCGTCTGATCTCGGAAGCTAAGCATAGTCGGGCCTGGTTAGTAATTGGATGGGAGACCGCCTGGGAATACCAGGTGCTATAAGCAGTTTTGTTTTAGAAAGAAGAAGAATTTAAAAAAAAAAAAAAAAAAAAGAGTGTTTGAACCTTTTAAATAACAAGAATTTGGCTGCAGCTTCTCTAGAAAGAAGAAGAATTAAAAATAAAAAATAAAATAAAAAATAAAATAAAATAAAAAAAGAGTGCTTGAACCTATTAAATAGCCAGAATTTGGCTGCAGTTTTCGCTTATGGCCATACCACTATGAGCACGCCCGATCTCGTCTGATCTCGGAAGCTAAGCATAGTCGGGCCTGGTTAGTACTTGGATGGGAGACCGCCTGGGAATACCAGGTGCTATAAGCATTTTTGTTTTAGAAAGGAAGAGTGCTTGAACCTATTAAATAGCCAGAATTTGGCTGCAGTTTTCGCTTGTGGCCATACCACTATGAGCACGCCCGATCTCGTCTGATCTCGGAAGCTAAGCATAGTCGGGCCTGGTTAGTACTTGGATGGGAGACCGCCTGGGAATACCAGGTGCTATAAGCATTTTTGTTTTAGAAAGGAAGAGTGCTTGAACCTATTAAATAGCCAGAATTTGGCTGCAGTTTTCGCTTATGGCCATACCACTATGAGCACGCCCGATCTCGTCTGATCTCGGAAGCTAAGCATAGTCGGGCCTGGTTAGTACTTGGATGGGAGACCGCCTGGGAATACCAGGTGCTATAAGCAGTTTTGTTTTAGAAAGAAGAAGAATTTAAAAAAAAAAAAAAAAAAAAAGAGTGTTTGAACCTTTTAAATAACAAGAATTTGGCTGCAGCTTCTCTAGAAAGAAGAAGAATTAAAAATAAAAAATAAAATAAAAAATAAAATAAAAAAAGAGTGCTTGAACCTATTAAATAGCCAGAATTTGGCTGCAGTTTTCGCTTATGGCCATACCACTATGAGCACGCCCGATCTCGTCTGATCTCGGAAGCTAAGCATAGTCGGGCCTGGTTAGTACTTGGATGGGAGACCGCCTGGGAATACCAGGTGCTATAAGCATTTTTGTTTTAGAAAGGAAGAGTGCTTGAACCTATTAAATAGCCAGAATTTGGCTGCAGTTTTCGCTTATGGCCATACCACTATGAGCACGCCCGATCTCGTCTGATCTCGGAAGCTAAGCATAGTCGGGCCTGGTTAGTACTTGGATGGGAGACCGCCTGGGAATACCAGGTGCTATAAGCATTTTTGTTTTAGAAAGGAAGAGTGCTTGAACCTATTAAATAGCCAGAATTTGGCTGCAGTTTTCGCTTATGGCCATACCACTATGAGCACGCCCGATCTCGTCTGATCTCGGAAGCTAAGCATAGTCGGGCCTGGTTAGTACTTGGATGGGAGACCGCCTGGGAATACCAGGTGCTATAAGCAGTTTTGTTTTAGAAAGAAGAAGAATTTAAAAAAAAAAAAAAAAAAAGAGTGTTTGAACCTTTTAAATAACAAGAATTTGGCTGCAGCTTCTCTAGAAAGAAGAAGAATTAAAAATAAAAAATAAAATAAAAAATAAAATAAAAAAAGAGTGCTTGAACCTATTAAATAGCCAGAATTTGGCTGCAGTTTTCGCTTATGGCCATACCACTATGAGCACGCCCGATCTCGTCTGATCTCGGAAGCTAAGCATAGTCGGGCCTGGTTAGTACTTGGATGGGAGACCGCCTGGGAATACCAGGTGCTATAAGCATTTTTGTTTTAGAAAGGAAGAGTGCTTGAACCTATTAAATAGCCAGAATTTGGCTGCAGTTTTCGCTTGTGGCCATACCACTATGAGCACGCCCGATCTCGTCTGATCTCGGAAGCTAAGCATAGTCGGGCCTGGTTAGTACTTGGATGGGAGACCGCCTGGGAATACCAGGTGCTATAAGCAGTTTTGTTTTAGAAAGAAGAAGAATTTAAAAAAAAAAAAAAAAAAAAAGAGTGTTTGAACCTTTTAAATAACAAGAATTTGGCTGCAGCTTCTCTAGAAAGAAGAAGAATTAAAAATAAAAAATAAAATAAAAAATAAAATAAAAAAAGAGTGCTTGAACCTATTAAATAGCCAGAATTTGGCTGCAGTTTTCGCTTATGGCCATACCACTATGAGCACGCCCGATCTCGTCTGATCTCGGAAGCTAAGCATAGTCGGGCCTGGTTAGTACTTGGATGGGAGACCGCCTGGGAATACCAGGTGCTATAAGCATTTTTGTTTTAGAAAGGAAGAGTGCTTGAACCTATTAAATAGCCAGAATTTGGCTGCAGTTTTCGCTTGTGGCCATACCACTATGAGCACGCCCGATCTCGTCTGATCTCGGAAGCTAAGCATAGTCGGGCCTGGTTAGTACTTGGATGGGAGACCGCCTGGGAATACCAGGTGCTATAAGCATTTTTGTTTTAGAAAGGAAGAGTGCTTGAACCTATTAAATAGCCAGAATTTGGCTGCAGTTTTCGCTTATGGCCATACCACTATGAGCACGCCCGATCTCGTCTGATCTCGGAAGCTAAGCATAGTCGGGCCTGGTTAGTACTTGGATGGGAGACCGCCTGGGAATACCAGGTGCTATAAGCATTTTTGTTTTAGAAAGGAAGAGTGCTTGAACCTATTAAATAGCCAGAATTTGGCTGCAGTTTTCGCTTGTGGCCATACCACTATGAGCACGCCCGATCTCGTCTGATCTCGGAAGCTAAGCATAGTCGGGCCTGGTTAGTACTTGGATGGGAGACCGCCTGGGAATACCAGGTGCTATAAGCAGTTTTGTTTTAGAAAGAAGAAGAATTTAAAAAAAAAAAAAAAAAAAAGAGTGTTTGAACCTTTTAAATAACAAGAATTTGGCTGCAGCTTCTCTAGAAAGAAGAAGAATTAAAAATAAAAAATAAAATAAAAAATAAAATAAAAAAAGAGTGCTTGAACCTATTAAATAGCCAGAATTTGGCTGCAGTTTTCGCTTATGGCCATACCACTATGAGCACGCCCGATCTCGTCTGATCTCGGAAGCTAAGCATAGTCGGGCCTGGTTAGTACTTGGATGGGAGACCGCCTGGGAATACCAGGTGCTATAAGCATTTTTGTTTTAGAAAGGAAGAGTGCTTGAACCTATTAAATAGCCAGAATTTGGCTGCAGTTTTCGCTTGTGGCCATACCACTATGAGCACGCCCGATCTCGTCTGATCTCGGAAGCTAAGCATAGTCGGGCCTGGTTAGTACTTGGATGGGAGACCGCCTGGGAATACCAGGTGCTATAAGCATTTTTGTTTTAGAAAGGAAGAGTGCTTGAACCTATTAAATAGCCAGAATTTGGCTGCAGTTTTCGCTTGTGGCCATACCACTATGAGCACGCCCGATCTCGTCTGATCTCGGAAGCTAAGCATAGTCGGGCCTGGTTAGTACTTGGATGGGAGACCGCCTGGGAATACCAGGTGCTATAAGCAGTTTTGTTTTAGAAAGAAGAAGAATTTAAAAAAAAAAAAAAAAAAAAGAGTGTTTGAACCTTTTAAATAACAAGAATTTGGCTGCAGCTTCTCTAGAAAGAAGAAGAATTAAAAATAAAAAATAAAATAAAAAATAAAATAAAAAAAGAGTGCTTGAACCTATTAAATAGCCAGAATTTGGCTGCAGTTTTCGCTTATGGCCATACCACTATGAGCACGCCCGATCTCGTCTGATCTCGGAAGCTAAGCATAGTCGGGCCTGGTTAGTACTTGGATGGGAGACCGCCTGGGAATACCAGGTGCTATAAGCAGTTTTGTTTTAGAAAGAAGAAGAATTTAAAAAAAAAAAAAAAAAAAAGAGTGTTTGAACCTTTTAAATAACAAGAATTTGGCTGCAGCTTCTCTAGAAAGAAGAAGAATTAAAAATAAAAAATAAAATAAAAAATAAAATAAAATAAAAAAAGAGTGCTTGAACCTATTAAATAGCCAGAATTTGGCTGCAGTTTTCGCTTATGGCCATACCACTATGAGCACGCCCGATCTCGTCTGATCTCGGAAGCTAAGCATAGTCGGGCCTGGTTAGTACTTGGATGGGAGACCGCCTGGGAATACCAGGTGCTATAAGCATTTTTGTTTTAGAAAGGAAGAGTGCTTGAACCTATTAAATAGCCAGAATTTGGCTGCAGTTTTCGCTTGTGGCCATACCACTATGAGCACGCCCGATCTCGTCTGATCTCGGAAGCTAAGCATAGTCGGGCCTGGTTAGTACTTGGATGGGAGACCGCCTGGGAATACCAGGTGCTATAAGCATTTTTGTTTTAGAAAGGAAGAGTGCTTGAACCTATTAAATAGCCAGAATTTGGCTGCAGTTTTCGCTTATGGCCATACCACTATGAGCACGCCCGATCTCGTCTGATCTCGGAAGCTAAGCATAGTCGGGCCTGGTTAGTACTTGGATGGGAGACCGCCTGGGAATACCAGGTGCTATAAGCAGTTTTGTTTTAGAAAGAAGAAGAATTTAAAAAAAAAAAAAAAAAAAAGAGTGTTTGAACCTTTTAAATAACAAGAATTTGGCTGCAGCTTCTCTAGAAAGAAGAAGAATTAAAAATAAAAAATAAAATAAAAAATAAAATAAAAAAAGAGTGCTTGAACCTATTAAATAGCCAGAATTTGGCTGCAGTTTTCGCTTATGGCCATACCACTATGAGCACGCCCGATCTCGTCTGATCTCGGAAGCTAAGCATAGTCGGGCCTGGTTAGTACTTGGATGGGAGACCGCCTGGGAATACCAGGTGCTATAAGCATTTTTGTTTTAGAAAGGAAGAGTGCTTGAACCTATTAAATAGCCAGAATTTGGCTGCAGTTTTCGCTTATGGCCATACCACTATGAGCACGCCCGATCTCGTCTGATCTCGGAAGCTAAGCATAGTCGGGCCTGGTTAGTACTTGGATGGGAGACCGCCTGGGAATACCAGGTGCTATAAGCATTTTTGTTTTAGAAAGGAAGAGTGCTTGAACCTATTAAATAGCCAGAATTTGGCTGCAGTTTTCGCTTATGGCCATACCACTATGAGCACGCCCGATCTCGTCTGATCTCGGAAGCTAAGCATAGTCGGGCCTGGTTAGTAATTGGATGGGAGACCGCCTGGGAATACCAGGTGCTATAAGCAGTTTTGTTTTAGAAAGAAGAAGAATTTAAAAAAAAAAAAAAAAAAAAGAGTGTTTGAACCTTTTAAATAACAAGAATTTGGCTGCAGCTTCTCTAGAAAGAAGAAGAATTAAAAATAAAAAATAAAATAAAAAATAAAATAAAATAAAAAAAGAGTGCTTGAACCTATTAAATAGCCAGAATTTGGCTGCAGTTTTCGCTTATGGCCATACCACTATGAGCACGCCCGATCTCGTCTGATCTCGGAAGCTAAGCATAGTCGGGCCTGGTTAGTACTTGGATGGGAGACCGCCTGGGAATACCAGGTGCTATAAGCATTTTTGTTTTAGAAAGGAAGAGTGCTTGAACCTATTAAATAGCCAGAATTTGGCTGCAGTTTTCGCTTGTGGCCATACCACTATGAGCACGCCCGATCTCGTCTGATCTCGGAAGCTAAGCATAGTCGGGCCTGGTTAGTACTTGGATGGGAGACCGCCTGGGAATACCAGGTGCTATAAGCATTTTTGTTTTAGAAAGGAAGAGTGCTTGAACCTATTAAATAGCCAGAATTTGGCTGCAGTTTTCGCTTATGGCCATACCACTATGAGCACGCCCGATCTCGTCTGATCTCGGAAGCTAAGCATAGTCGGGCCTGGTTAGTACTTGGATGGGAGACCGCCTGGGAATACCAGGTGCTATAAGCAGTTTTGTTTTAGAAAGAAGAAGAATTTAAAAAAAAAAAAAAAAAAAAAGAGTGTTTGAACCTTTTAAATAACAAGAATTTGGCTGCAGCTTCTCTAGAAAGAAGAAGAATTAAAAATAAAAAATAAAATAAAAAATAAAATAAAAAAAGAGTGCTTGAACCTATTAAATAGCCAGAATTTGGCTGCAGTTTTCGCTTATGGCCATACCACTATGAGCACGCCCGATCTCGTCTGATCTCGGAAGCTAAGCATAGTCGGGCCTGGTTAGTACTTGGATGGGAGACCGCCTGGGAATACCAGGTGCTATAAGCATTTTTGTTTTAGAAAGGAAGAGTGCTTGAACCTATTAAATAGCCAGAATTTGGCTGCAGTTTTCGCTTATGGCCATACCACTATGAGCACGCCCGATCTCGTCTGATCTCGGAAGCTAAGCATAGTCGGGCCTGGTTAGTACTTGGATGGGAGACCGCCTGGGAATACCAGGTGCTATAAGCATTTTTGTTTTAGAAAGGAAGAGTGCTTGAACCTATTAAATAGCCAGAATTTGGCTGCAGTTTTCGCTTATGGCCATACCACTATGAGCACGCCCGATCTCGTCTGATCTCGGAAGCTAAGCATAGTCGGGCCTGGTTAGTACTTGGATGGGAGACCGCCTGGGAATACCAGGTGCTATAAGCATTTTTGTTTTAGAAAGGAAGAGTGCTTGAACCTATTAAATAGCCAGAATTTGGCTGCAGTTTTCGCTTGTGGCCATACCACTATGAGCACGCCCGATCTCGTCTGATCTCGGAAGCTAAGCATAGTCGGGCCTGGTTAGTACTTGGATGGGAGACCGCCTGGGAATACCAGGTGCTATAAGCATTTTTGTTTTAGAAAGGAAGAGTGCTTGAACCTATTAAATAGCCAGAATTTGGCTGCAGTTTTCGCTTATGGCCATACCACTATGAGCACGCCCGATCTCGTCTGATCTCGGAAGCTAAGCATAGTCGGGCCTGGTTAGTACTTGGATGGGAGACCGCCTGGGAATACCAGGTGCTATAAGCATTTTTGTTTTAGAAAGGAAGAGTGCTTGAACCTATTAAATAGCCAGAATTTGGCTGCAGTTTTCGCTTATGGCCATACCACTATGAGCACGCCCGATCTCGTCTGATCTCGGAAGCTAAGCATAGTCGGGCCTGGTTAGTACTTGGATGGGAGACCGCCTGGGAATACCAGGTGCTATAAGCATTTTTGTTTTAGAAAGGAAGAGTGCTTGAACCTATTAAATAGCCAGAATTTGGCTGCAGTTTTCGCTTATGGCCATACCACTATGAGCACGCCCGATCTCGTCTGATCTCGGAAGCTAAGCATAGTCGGGCCTGGTTAGTACTTGGATGGGAGACCGCCTGGGAATACCAGGTGCTATAAGCAGTTTTGTTTTAGAAAGAAGAAGAATTTAAAAAAAAAAAAAAAAAAAAAGAGTGTTTGAACCTTTTAAATAACAAGAATTTGGCTGCAGCTTCTCTAGAAAGAAGAAGAATTAAAAATAAAAAATAAAATAAAAAATAAAATAAAAAAAGAGTGCTTGAACCTATTAAATAGCCAGAATTTGGCTGCAGTTTTCGCTTATGGCCATACCACTATGAGCACGCCCGATCTCGTCTGATCTCGGAAGCTAAGCATAGTCGGGCCTGGTTAGTACTTGGATGGGAGACCGCCTGGGAATACCAGGTGCTATAAGCATTTTTGTTTTAGAAAGGAAGAGTGCTTGAACCTATTAAATAGCCAGAATTTGGCTGCAGTTTTCGCTTATGGCCATACCACTATGAGCACGCCCGATCTCGTCTGATCTCGGAAGCTAAGCATAGTCGGGCCTGGTTAGTACTTGGATGGGAGACCGCCTGGGAATACCAGGTGCTATAAGCATTTTTGTTTTAGAAAGGAAGAGTGCTTGAACCTATTAAATAGCCAGAATTTGGCTGCAGTTTTCGCTTATGGCCATACCACTATGAGCACGCCCGATCTCGTCTGATCTCGGAAGCTAAGCATAGTCGGGCCTGGTTAGTACTTGGATGGGAGACCGCCTGGGAATACCAGGTGCTATAAGCAGTTTTGTTTTAGAAAGAAGAAGAATTAAAAAAAAAAAAAAAAAAAAAGAGTGTTTGAACCTTTTAAATAACAAGAATTTGGCTGCAGCTTCTCTAGAAAGAAGAAGAATTAAAAATAAAAAATAAAATAAAAAATAAAATAAAATAAAAAAAGAGTGCTTGAACCTATTAAATAGCCAGAATTTGGCTGCAGTTTTCGCTTATGGCCATACCACTATGAGCACGCCCGATCTCGTCTGATCTCGGAAGCTAAGCATAGTCGGGCCTGGTTAGTACTTGGATGGGAGACCGCCTGGGAATACCAGGTGCTATAAGCATTTTTGTTTTAGAAAGGAAGAGTGCTTGAACCTATTAAATAGCCAGAATTTGGCTGCAGTTTTCGCTTGTGGCCATACCACTATGAGCACGCCCGATCTCGTCTGATCTCGGAAGCTAAGCATAGTCGGGCCTGGTTAGTACTTGGATGGGAGACCGCCTGGGAATACCAGGTGCTATAAGCATTTTTGTTTTAGAAAGGAAGAGTGCTTGAACCTATTAAATAGCCAGAATTTGGCTGCAGTTTTCGCTTATGGCCATACCACTATGAGCACGCCCGATCTCGTCTGATCTCGGAAGCTAAGCATAGTCGGGCCTGGTTAGTACTTGGATGGGAGACCGCCTGGGAATACCAGGTGCTATAAGCAGTTTTGTTTTAGAAAGAAGAAGAATTTAAAAAAAAAAAAAAAAAAAAAGAGTGTTTGAACCTTTTAAATAACAAGAATTTGGCTGCAGCTTCTCTAGAAAGAAGAAGAATTAAAAATAAAAAATAAAATAAAAAATAAAATAAAAAAAGAGTGCTTGAACCTATTAAATAGCCAGAATTTGGCTGCAGTTTTCGCTTATGGCCATACCACTATGAGCACGCCCGATCTCGTCTGATCTCGGAAGCTAAGCATAGTCGGGCCTGGTTAGTACTTGGATGGGAGACCGCCTGGGAATACCAGGTGCTATAAGCATTTTTGTTTTAGAAAGGAAGAGTGCTTGAACCTATTAAATAGCCAGAATTTGGCTGCAGTTTTCGCTTATGGCCATACCACTATGAGCACGCCCGATCTCGTCTGATCTCGGAAGCTAAGCATAGTCGGGCCTGGTTAGTACTTGGATGGGAGACCGCCTGGGAATACCAGGTGCTATAAGCATTTTTGTTTTAGAAAGGAAGAGTGCTTGAACCTATTAAATAGCCAGAATTTGGCTGCAGTTTTCGCTTATGGCCATACCACTATGAGCACGCCCGATCTCGTCTGATCTCGGAAGCTAAGCATAGTCGGGCCTGGTTAGTACTTGGATGGGAGACCGCCTGGGAATACCAGGTGCTATAAGCAGTTTTGTTTTAGAAAGAAGAAGAATTTAAAAAAAAAAAAAAAAAAAAGAGTGTTTGAACCTTTTAAATAACAAGAATTTGGCTGCAGCTTCTCTAGAAAGAAGAAGAATTAAAAATAAAAAATAAAATAAAAAATAAAATAAAATAAAAAAAGAGTGCTTGAACCTATTAAATAGCCAGAATTTGGCTGCAGTTTTCGCTTATGGCCATACCACTATGAGCACGCCCGATCTCGTCTGATCTCGGAAGCTAAGCATAGTCGGGCCTGGTTAGTACTTGGATGGGAGACCGCCTGGGAATACCAGGTGCTATAAGCATTTTTGTTTTAGAAAGGAAGAGTGCTTGAACCTATTAAATAGCCAGAATTTGGCTGCAGTTTTCGCTTGTGGCCATACCACTATGAGCACGCCCGATCTCGTCTGATCTCGGAAGCTAAGCATAGTCGGGCCTGGTTAGTACTTGGATGGGAGACCGCCTGGGAATACCAGGTGCTATAAGCATTTTTGTTTTAGAAAGGAAGAGTGCTTGAACCTATTAAATAGCCAGAATTTGGCTGCAGTTTTCGCTTATGGCCATACCACTATGAGCACGCCCGATCTCGTCTGATCTCGGAAGCTAAGCATAGTCGGGCCTGGTTAGTACTTGGATGGGAGACCGCCTGGGAATACCAGGTGCTATAAGCAGTTTTGTTTTAGAAAGAAGAAGAATTTAAAAAAAAAAAAAAAAAAAAGAGTGTTTGAACCTTTTAAATAACAAGAATTTGGCTGCAGCTTCTCTAGAAAGAAGAAGAATTAAAAATAAAAAATAAAATAAAAAATAAAATAAAATAAAAAAAGAGTGCTTGAACCTATTAAATAGCCAGAATTTGGCTGCAGTTTTCGCTTATGGCCATACCACTATGAGCACGCCCGATCTCGTCTGATCTCGGAAGCTAAGCATAGTCGGGCCTGGTTAGTACTTGGATGGGAGACCGCCTGGGAATACCAGGTGCTATAAGCATTTTTGTTTTAGAAAGGAAGAGTGCTTGAACCTATTAAATAGCCAGAATTTGGCTGCAGTTTTCGCTTGTGGCCATACCACTATGAGCACGCCCGATCTCGTCTGATCTCGGAAGCTAAGCATAGTCGGGCCTGGTTAGTACTTGGATGGGAGACCGCCTGGGAATACCAGGTGCTATAAGCATTTTTGTTTTAGAAAGGAAGAGTGCTTGAACCTATTAAATAGCCAGAATTTGGCTGCAGTTTTCGCTTATGGCCATACCACTATGAGCACGCCCGATCTCGTCTGATCTCGGAAGCTAAGCATAGTCGGGCCTGGTTAGTACTTGGATGGGAGACCGCCTGGGAATACCAGGTGCTATAAGCATTTTTGTTTTAGAAAGGAAGAGTGCTTGAACCTATTAAATAGCCAGAATTTGGCTGCAGTTTTCGCTTATGGCCATACCACTATGAGCACGCCCGATCTCGTCTGATCTCGGAAGCTAAGCATAGTCGGGCCTGGTTAGTACTTGGATGGGAGACCGCCTGGGAATACCAGGTGCTATAAGCAGTTTTGTTTTAGAAAGAAGAAGAATTTAAAAAAAAAAAAAAAAAAAAAGAGTGTTTGAACCTTTTAAATAACAAGAATTTGGCTGCAGCTTCTCTAGAAAGAAGAAGAATTAAAAATAAAAAATAAAATAAAAAATAAAATAAAAAAAGAGTGCTTGAACCTATTAAATAGCCAGAATTTGGCTGCAGTTTTCGCTTATGGC
Organism: Romanogobio albipinnatus; assembly: GCA_023566225.1. Taxonomy (NCBI): domain Eukaryota; kingdom Metazoa; phylum Chordata; class Actinopteri; order Cypriniformes; family Gobionidae; genus Romanogobio; species Romanogobio albipinnatus. The sequence continues at coordinate 113,516 of JAKRKY010000055.1, forward strand.
CATACCACTATGAGCACGCCCGATCTCGTCTGATCTCGGAAGCTAAGCATAGTCGGGCCTGGTTAGTACTTGGATGGGAGACCGCCTGGGAATACCAGGTGCTATAAGCATTTTTGTTTTAGAAAGGAAGAGTGCTTGAACCTATTAAATAGCCAGAATTTGGCTGCAGTTTTCGCTTATGGCCATACCACTATGAGCACGCCCGATCTCGTCTGATCTCGGAAGCTAAGCATAGTCGGGCCTGGTTAGTACTTGGATGGGAGACCGCCTGGGAATACCAGGTGCTATAAGCATTTTTGTTTTAGAAAGGAAGAGTGCTTGAACCTATTAAATAGCCAGAATTTGGCTGCAGTTTTCGCTTATGGCCATACCACTATGAGCACGCCCGATCTCGTCTGATCTCGGAAGCTAAGCATAGTCGGGCCTGGTTAGTACTTGGATGGGAGACCGCCTGGGAATACCAGGTGCTATAAGCAGTTTTGTTTTAGAAAGAAGAAGAATTTAAAAAAAAAAAAAAAAAAAGAGTGTTTGAACCTTTTAAATAACAAGAATTTGGCTGCAGCTTCTCTAGAAAGAAGAAGAATTAAAAATAAAAAATAAAATAAAAAATAAAATAAAAAAAGAGTGCTTGAACCTATTAAATAGCCAGAATTTGGCTGCAGTTTTCGCTTATGGCCATACCACTATGAGCACGCCCGATCTCGTCTGATCTCGGAAGCTAAGCATAGTCGGGCCTGGTTAGTACTTGGATGGGAGACCGCCTGGGAATACCAGGTGCTATAAGCATTTTTGTTTTAGAAAGGAAGAGTGCTTGAACCTATTAAATAGCCAGAATTTGGCTGCAGTTTTCGCTTGTGGCCATACCACTATGAGCACGCCCGATCTCGTCTGATCTCGGAAGCTAAGCATAGTCGGGCCTGGTTAGTACTTGGATGGGAGACCGCCTGGGAATACCAGGTGCTATAAGCAGTTTTGTTTTAGAAAGAAGAAGAATTTAAAAAAAAAAAAAAAAAAAAAGAGTGTTTGAACCTTTTAAATAACAAGAATTTGGCTGCAGCTTCTCTAGAAAGAAGAAGAATTAAAAATAAAAAATAAAATAAAAAATAAAATAAAAAAAGAGTGCTTGAACCTATTAAATAGCCAGAATTTGGCTGCAGTTTTCGCTTATGGCCATACCACTATGAGCACGCCCGATCTCGTCTGATCTCGGAAGCTAAGCATAGTCGGGCCTGGTTAGTACTTGGATGGGAGACCGCCTGGGAATACCAGGTGCTATAAGCAGTTTTGTTTTAGAAAGAAGAAGAATTTAAAAAAAAAAAAAAAAAAAAGAGTGTTTGAACCTTTTAAATAACAAGAATTTGGCTGCAGCTTCTCTAGAAAGAAGAAGAATTAAAAATAAAAAATAAAATAAAAAATAAAATAAAATAAAAAAAGAGTGCTTGAACCTATTAAATAGCCAGAATTTGGCTGCAGTTTTCGCTTATGGCCATACCACTATGAGCACGCCCGATCTCGTCTGATCTCGGAAGCTAAGCATAGTCGGGCCTGGTTAGTACTTGGATGGGAGACCGCCTGGGAATACCAGGTGCTATAAGCATTTTTGTTTTAGAAAGGAAGAGTGCTTGAACCTATTAAATAGCCAGAATTTGGCTGCAGTTTTCGCTTGTGGCCATACCACTATGAGCACGCCCGATCTCGTCTGATCTCGGAAGCTAAGCATAGTCGGGCCTGGTTAGTACTTGGATGGGAGACCGCCTGGGAATACCAGGTGCTATAAGCATTTTTGTTTTAGAAAGGAAGAGTGCTTGAACCTATTAAATAGCCAGAATTTGGCTGCAGTTTTCGCTTATGGCCATACCACTATGAGCACGCCCGATCTCGTCTGATCTCGGAAGCTAAGCATAGTCGGGCCTGGTTAGTACTTGGATGGGAGACCGCCTGGGAATACCAGGTGCTATAAGCAGTTTTGTTTTAGAAAGAAGAAGAATTTAAAAAAAAAAAAAAAAAAAAAGAGTGTTTGAACCTTTTAAATAACAAGAATTTGGCTGCAGCTTCTCTAGAAAGAAGAAGAATTAAAAATAAAAAATAAAATAAAAAATAAAATAAAAAAAGAGTGCTTGAACCTATTAAATAGCCAGAATTTGGCTGCAGTTTTCGCTTATGGCCATACCACTATGAGCACGCCCGATCTCGTCTGATCTCGGAAGCTAAGCATAGTCGGGCCTGGTTAGTACTTGGATGGGAGACCGCCTGGGAATACCAGGTGCTATAAGCATTTTTGTTTTAGAAAGGAAGAGTGCTTGAACCTATTAAATAGCCAGAATTTGGCTGCAGTTTTCGCTTATGGCCATACCACTATGAGCACGCCCGATCTCGTCTGATCTCGGAAGCTAAGCATAGTCGGGCCTGGTTAGTACTTGGATGGGAGACCGCCTGGGAATACCAGGTGCTATAAGCATTTTTGTTTTAGAAAGGAAGAGTGCTTGAACCTATTAAATAGCCAGAATTTGGCTGCAGTTTTCGCTTATGGCCATACCACTATGAGCACGCCCGATCTCGTCTGATCTCGGAAGCTAAGCATAGTCGGGCCTGGTTAGTAATTGGATGGGAGACCGCCTGGGAATACCAGGTGCTATAAGCAGTTTTGTTTTAGAAAGAAGAAGAATTTAAAAAAAAAAAAAAAAAAAAGAGTGTTTGAACCTTTTAAATAACAAGAATTTGGCTGCAGCTTCTCTAGAAAGAAGAAGAATTAAAAATAAAAAATAAAATAAAAAATAAAATAAAATAAAAAAAGAGTGCTTGAACCTATTAAATAGCCAGAATTTGGCTGCAGTTTTCGCTTATGGCCATACCACTATGAGCACGCCCGATCTCGTCTGATCTCGGAAGCTAAGCATAGTCGGGCCTGGTTAGTACTTGGATGGGAGACCGCCTGGGAATACCAGGTGCTATAAGCATTTTTGTTTTAGAAAGGAAGAGTGCTTGAACCTATTAAATAGCCAGAATTTGGCTGCAGTTTTCGCTTGTGGCCATACCACTATGAGCACGCCCGATCTCGTCTGATCTCGGAAGCTAAGCATAGTCGGGCCTGGTTAGTACTTGGATGGGAGACCGCCTGGGAATACCAGGTGCTATAAGCATTTTTGTTTTAGAAAGGAAGAGTGCTTGAACCTATTAAATAGCCAGAATTTGGCTGCAGTTTTCGCTTATGGCCATACCACTATGAGCACGCCCGATCTCGTCTGATCTCGGAAGCTAAGCATAGTCGGGCCTGGTTAGTACTTGGATGGGAGACCGCCTGGGAATACCAGGTGCTATAAGCAGTTTTGTTTTAGAAAGAAGAAGAATTTAAAAAAAAAAAAAAAAAAAAAGAGTGTTTGAACCTTTTAAATAACAAGAATTTGGCTGCAGCTTCTCTAGAAAGAAGAAGAATTAAAAATAAAAAATAAAATAAAAAATAAAATAAAAAAAGAGTGCTTGAACCTATTAAATAGCCAGAATTTGGCTGCAGTTTTCGCTTATGGCCATACCACTATGAGCACGCCCGATCTCGTCTGATCTCGGAAGCTAAGCATAGTCGGGCCTGGTTAGTACTTGGATGGGAGACCGCCTGGGAATACCAGGTGCTATAAGCATTTTTGTTTTAGAAAGGAAGAGTGCTTGAACCTATTAAATAGCCAGAATTTGGCTGCAGTTTTCGCTTATGGCCATACCACTATGAGCACGCCCGATCTCGTCTGATCTCGGAAGCTAAGCATAGTCGGGCCTGGTTAGTACTTGGATGGGAGACCGCCTGGGAATACCAGGTGCTATAAGCATTTTTGTTTTAGAAAGGAAGAGTGCTTGAACCTATTAAATAGCCAGAATTTGGCTGCAGTTTTCGCTTATGGCCATACCACTATGAGCACGCCCGATCTCGTCTGATCTCGGAAGCTAAGCATAGTCGGGCCTGGTTAGTACTTGGATGGGAGACCGCCTGGGAATA
>JAKRKY010000055.1:122500-125000 GCA_023566225.1 Romanogobio albipinnatus
CTTATGGCCATACCACTATGAGCACGCCCGATCTCGTCTGATCTCGGAAGCTAAGCATAGTCGGGCCTGGTTAGTACTTGGATGGGAGACCGCCTGGGAATACCAGGTGCTATAAGCATTTTTGTTTTAGAAAGGAAGAGTGCTTGAACCTATTAAATAGCCAGAATTTGGCTGCAGTTTTCACTTATGGCCATACCACTATGAGCACGCCCGATCTCGTCTGATCTCGGAAGCTAAGCATAGTCGGGCCTGGTTAGTACTTGGATGGGAGACCGCCTGGGAATACCAGGTGCTATAAGCAGTTTTGTTTTAGAAAGAAGAAGAATTTAAAAAAAAAAAAAAAAAAAAAGAGTGTTTGAACCTTTTAAATAACAAGAATTTGGCTGCAGCTTCTCTAGAAAGAAGAAGAATTAAAAATAAAAAATAAAATAAAAAATAAAATAAAAAAAGAGTGCTTGAACCTATTAAATAGCCAGAATTTGGCTGCAGTTTTCGCTTATGGCCATACCACTATGAGCACGCCCGATCTCGTCTGATCTCGGAAGCTAAGCATAGTCGGGCCTGGTTAGTACTTGGATGGGAGACCGCCTGGGAATACCAGGTGCTATAAGCATTTTTGTTTTAGAAAGGAAGAGTGCTTGAACCTATTAAATAGCCAGAATTTGGCTGCAGTTTTCACTTATGGCCATACCACTATGAGCACGCCCGATCTCGTCTGATCTCGGAAGCTAAGCATAGTCGGGCCTGGTTAGTACTTGGATGGGAGACCGCCTGGGAATACCAGGTGCTATAAGCATTTTTGTTTTAGAAAGGAAGAGTGCTTGAACCTATTAAATAGCCAGAATTTGGCTGCAGTTTTCGCTTATGGCCATACCACTATGAGCACGCCCGATCTCGTCTGATCTCGGAAGCTAAGCATAGTCGGGCCTGGTTAGTACTTGGATGGGAGACCGCCTGGGAATACCAGGTGCTATAAGCAGTTTTGTTTTAGAAAGAAGAAGAATTTAAAAAAAAAAAAAAAAAAAAAGAGTGTTTGAACCTTTTAAATAACAAGAATTTGGCTGCAGCTTCTCTAGAAAGAAGAAGAATTAAAAATAAAAAATAAAATAAAAAATAAAATAAAAAAAGAGTGCTTGAACCTATTAAATAGCCAGAATTTGGCTGCAGTTTTCGCTTATGGCCATACCACTATGAGCACGCCCGATCTCGTCTGATCTCGGAAGCTAAGCATAGTCGGGCCTGGTTAGTACTTGGATGGGAGACCGCCTGGGAATACCAGGTGCTATAAGCATTTTTGTTTTAGAAAGGAAGAGTGCTTGAACCTATTAAATAGCCAGAATTTGGCTGCAGTTTTCACTTATGGCCATACCACTATGAGCACGCCCGATCTCGTCTGATCTCGGAAGCTAAGCATAGTCGGGCCTGGTTAGTACTTGGATGGGAGACCGCCTGGGAATACCAGGTGCTATAAGCATTTTTGTTTTAGAAAGGAAGAGTGCTTGAACCTATTAAATAGCCAGAATTTGGCTGCAGTTTTCGCTTATGGCCATACCACTATGAGCACGCCCGATCTCGTCTGATCTCGGAAGCTAAGCATAGTCGGGCCTGGTTAGTACTTGGATGGGAGACCGCCTGGGAATACCAGGTGCTATAAGCAGTTTTGTTTTAGAAAGAAGAAGAATTTAAAAAAAAAAAAAAAAAAAAAGAGTGTTTGAACCTTTTAAATAACAAGAATTTGGCTGCAGCTTCTCTAGAAAGAAGAAGAATTAAAAATAAAAAATAAAATAAAAAATAAAATAAAAAAAGAGTGCTTGAACCTATTAAATAGCCAGAATTTGGCTGCAGTTTTCGCTTATGGCCATACCACTATGAGCACGCCCGATCTCGTCTGATCTCGGAAGCTAAGCATAGTCGGGCCTGGTTAGTACTTGGATGGGAGACCGCCTGGGAATACCAGGTGCTATAAGCATTTTTGTTTTAGAAAGGAAGAGTGCTTGAACCTATTAAATAGCCAGAATTTGGCTGCAGTTTTCGCTTATGGCCATACCACTATGAGCACGCCCGATCTCGTCTGATCTCGGAAGCTAAGCATAGTCGGGCCTGGTTAGTACTTGGATGGGAGACCGCCTGGGAATACCAGGTGCTATAAGCATTTTTGTTTTAGAAAGGAAGAGTGCTTGAACCTATTAAATAGCCAGAATTTGGCTGCAGTTTTCGCTTATGGCCATACCACTATGAGCACGCCCGATCTCGTCTGATCTCGGAAGCTAAGCATAGTCGGGCCTGGTTAGTACTTGGATGGGAGACCGCCTGGGAATACCAGGTGCTATAAGCATTTTTGTTTTAGAAAGGAAGAGTGCTTGAACCTATTAAATAGCCAGAATTTGGCTGCAGTTTTCGCTTGTGGCCATACCACTATGAGCACGCCCGATCTCGTCTGATCTCGGAAGCTAAGCATAGTCGGGCCTGGTTAGTACTTGGATGGGAGACCGCCTGGGAA
>JAKRKY010000055.1:130000-140000 GCA_023566225.1 Romanogobio albipinnatus
GTACTTGGATGGGAGACCGCCTGGGAATACCAGGTGCTATAAGCATTTTTGTTTTAGAAAGGAAGAGTGCTTGAACCTATTAAATAGCCAGAATTTGGCTGCAGTTTTCGCTTATGGCCATACCACTATGAGCACGCCCGATCTCGTCTGATCTCGGAAGCTAAGCATAGTCGGGCCTGGTTAGTACTTGGATGGGAGACCGCCTGGGAATACCAGGTGCTATAAGCAGTTTTGTTTTAGAAAGAAGAAGAATTTAAAAAAAAAAAAAAAAAAAAAGAGTGTTTGAACCTTTTAAATAACAAGAATTTGGCTGCAGCTTCTCTAGAAAGAAGAAGAATTAAAAATAAAAAATAAAATAAAAAATAAAATAAAAAAAGAGTGCTTGAACCTATTAAATAGCCAGAATTTGGCTGCAGTTTTCGCTTATGGCCATACCACTATGAGCACGCCCGATCTCGTCTGATCTCGGAAGCTAAGCATAGTCGGGCCTGGTTAGTACTTGGATGGGAGACCGCCTGGGAATACCAGGTGCTATAAGCATTTTTGTTTTAGAAAGGAAGAGTGCTTGAACCTATTAAATAGCCAGAATTTGGCTGCAGTTTTCGCTTGTGGCCATACCACTATGAGCACGCCCGATCTCGTCTGATCTCGGAAGCTAAGCATAGTCGGGCCTGGTTAGTACTTGGATGGGAGACCGCCTGGGAATACCAGGTGCTATAAGCATTTTTGTTTTAGAAAGGAAGAGTGCTTGAACCTATTAAATAGCCAGAATTTGGCTGCAGTTTTCGCTTATGGCCATACCACTATGAGCACGCCCGATCTCGTCTGATCTCGGAAGCTAAGCATAGTCGGGCCTGGTTAGTACTTGGATGGGAGACCGCCTGGGAATACCAGGTGCTATAAGCATTTTTGTTTTAGAAAGGAAGAGTGCTTGAACCTATTAAATAGCCAGAATTTGGCTGCAGTTTTCGCTTGTGGCCATACCACTATGAGCACGCCCGATCTCGTCTGATCTCGGAAGCTAAGCATAGTCGGGCCTGGTTAGTACTTGGATGGGAGACCGCCTGGGAATACCAGGTGCTATAAGCATTTTTGTTTTAGAAAGGAAGAGTGCTTGAACCTATTAAATAGCCAGAATTTGGCTGCAGTTTTCGCTTATGGCCATACCACTATGAGCACGCCCGATCTCGTCTGATCTCGGAAGCTAAGCATAGTCGGGCCTGGTTAGTACTTGGATGGGAGACCGCCTGGGAATACCAGGTGCTATAAGCAGTTTTGTTTTAGAAAGAAGAAGAATTTAAAAAAAAAAAAAAAAAAAAAGAGTGTTTGAACCTTTTAAATAACAAGAATTTGGCTGCAGCTTCTCTAGAAAGAAGAAGAATTAAAAATAAAAAATAAAATAAAAAATAAAATAAAAAAAGAGTGCTTGAACCTATTAAATAGCCAGAATTTGGCTGCAGTTTTCGCTTATGGCCATACCACTATGAGCACGCCCGATCTCGTCTGATCTCGGAAGCTAAGCATAGTCGGGCCTGGTTAGTACTTGGATGGGAGACCGCCTGGGAATACCAGGTGCTATAAGCATTTTTGTTTTAGAAAGGAAGAGTGCTTGAACCTATTAAATAGCCAGAATTTGGCTGCAGTTTTCGCTTATGGCCATACCACTATGAGCACGCCCGATCTCGTCTGATCTCGGAAGCTAAGCATAGTCGGGCCTGGTTAGTACTTGGATGGGAGACCGCCTGGGAATACCAGGTGCTATAAGCATTTTTGTTTTAGAAAGGAAGAGTGCTTGAACCTATTAAATAGCCAGAATTTGGCTGCAGTTTTCGCTTATGGCCATACCACTATGAGCACGCCCGATCTCGTCTGATCTCGGAAGCTAAGCATAGTCGGGCCTGGTTAGTACTTGGATGGGAGACCGCCTGGGAATACCAGGTGCTATAAGCAGTTTTGTTTTAGAAAGAAGAAGAATTTAAAAAAAAAAAAAAAAAAAAGAGTGTTTGAACCTTTTAAATAACAAGAATTTGGCTGCAGCTTCTCTAGAAAGAAGAAGAATTAAAAATAAAAAATAAAATAAAAAATAAAATAAAATAAAAAAAGAGTGCTTGAACCTATTAAATAGCCAGAATTTGGCTGCAGTTTTCGCTTATGGCCATACCACTATGAGCACGCCCGATCTCGTCTGATCTCGGAAGCTAAGCATAGTCGGGCCTGGTTAGTACTTGGATGGGAGACCGCCTGGGAATACCAGGTGCTATAAGCATTTTTGTTTTAGAAAGGAAGAGTGCTTGAACCTATTAAATAGCCAGAATTTGGCTGCAGTTTTCGCTTGTGGCCATACCACTATGAGCACGCCCGATCTCGTCTGATCTCGGAAGCTAAGCATAGTCGGGCCTGGTTAGTACTTGGATGGGAGACCGCCTGGGAATACCAGGTGCTATAAGCATTTTTGTTTTAGAAAGGAAGAGTGCTTGAACCTATTAAATAGCCAGAATTTGGCTGCAGTTTTCGCTTATGGCCATACCACTATGAGCACGCCCGATCTCGTCTGATCTCGGAAGCTAAGCATAGTCGGGCCTGGTTAGTACTTGGATGGGAGACCGCCTGGGAATACCAGGTGCTATAAGCAGTTTTGTTTTAGAAAGAAGAAGAATTTAAAAAAAAAAAAAAAAAAAAGAGTGTTTGAACCTTTTAAATAACAAGAATTTGGCTGCAGCTTCTCTAGAAAGAAGAAGAATTAAAAATAAAAAATAAAATAAAAAATAAAATAAAAAAAGAGTGCTTGAACCTATTAAATAGCCAGAATTTGGCTGCAGTTTTCGCTTATGGCCATACCACTATGAGCACGCCCGATCTCGTCTGATCTCGGAAGCTAAGCATAGTCGGGCCTGGTTAGTACTTGGATGGGAGACCGCCTGGGAATACCAGGTGCTATAAGCATTTTTGTTTTAGAAAGGAAGAGTGCTTGAACCTATTAAATAGCCAGAATTTGGCTGCAGTTTTCGCTTGTGGCCATACCACTATGAGCACGCCCGATCTCGTCTGATCTCGGAAGCTAAGCATAGTCGGGCCTGGTTAGTACTTGGATGGGAGACCGCCTGGGAATACCAGGTGCTATAAGCAGTTTTGTTTTAGAAAGAAGAAGAATTTAAAAAAAAAAAAAAAAAAAAAGAGTGTTTGAACCTTTTAAATAACAAGAATTTGGCTGCAGCTTCTCTAGAAAGAAGAAGAATTAAAAATAAAAAATAAAATAAAAAATAAAATAAAAAAAGAGTGCTTGAACCTATTAAATAGCCAGAATTTGGCTGCAGTTTTCGCTTATGGCCATACCACTATGAGCACGCCCGATCTCGTCTGATCTCGGAAGCTAAGCATAGTCGGGCCTGGTTAGTACTTGGATGGGAGACCGCCTGGGAATACCAGGTGCTATAAGCAGTTTTGTTTTAGAAAGAAGAAGAATTTAAAAAAAAAAAAAAAAAAAAGAGTGTTTGAACCTTTTAAATAACAAGAATTTGGCTGCAGCTTCTCTAGAAAGAAGAAGAATTAAAAATAAAAAATAAAATAAAAAATAAAATAAAATAAAAAAAGAGTGCTTGAACCTATTAAATAGCCAGAATTTGGCTGCAGTTTTCGCTTATGGCCATACCACTATGAGCACGCCCGATCTCGTCTGATCTCGGAAGCTAAGCATAGTCGGGCCTGGTTAGTACTTGGATGGGAGACCGCCTGGGAATACCAGGTGCTATAAGCATTTTTGTTTTAGAAAGGAAGAGTGCTTGAACCTATTAAATAGCCAGAATTTGGCTGCAGTTTTCGCTTGTGGCCATACCACTATGAGCACGCCCGATCTCGTCTGATCTCGGAAGCTAAGCATAGTCGGGCCTGGTTAGTACTTGGATGGGAGACCGCCTGGGAATACCAGGTGCTATAAGCATTTTTGTTTTAGAAAGGAAGAGTGCTTGAACCTATTAAATAGCCAGAATTTGGCTGCAGTTTTCGCTTATGGCCATACCACTATGAGCACGCCCGATCTCGTCTGATCTCGGAAGCTAAGCATAGTCGGGCCTGGTTAGTACTTGGATGGGAGACCGCCTGGGAATACCAGGTGCTATAAGCAGTTTTGTTTTAGAAAGAAGAAGAATTTAAAAAAAAAAAAAAAAAAAAAGAGTGTTTGAACCTTTTAAATAACAAGAATTTGGCTGCAGCTTCTCTAGAAAGAAGAAGAATTAAAAATAAAAAATAAAATAAAAAATAAAATAAAAAAAGAGTGCTTGAACCTATTAAATAGCCAGAATTTGGCTGCAGTTTTCGCTTATGGCCATACCACTATGAGCACGCCCGATCTCGTCTGATCTCGGAAGCTAAGCATAGTCGGGCCTGGTTAGTACTTGGATGGGAGACCGCCTGGGAATACCAGGTGCTATAAGCATTTTTGTTTTAGAAAGGAAGAGTGCTTGAACCTATTAAATAGCCAGAATTTGGCTGCAGTTTTCGCTTATGGCCATACCACTATGAGCACGCCCGATCTCGTCTGATCTCGGAAGCTAAGCATAGTCGGGCCTGGTTAGTACTTGGATGGGAGACCGCCTGGGAATACCAGGTGCTATAAGCATTTTTGTTTTAGAAAGGAAGAGTGCTTGAACCTATTAAATAGCCAGAATTTGGCTGCAGTTTTCGCTTATGGCCATACCACTATGAGCACGCCCGATCTCGTCTGATCTCGGAAGCTAAGCATAGTCGGGCCTGGTTAGTACTTGGATGGGAGACCGCCTGGGAATACCAGGTGCTATAAGCAGTTTTGTTTTAGAAAGAAGAAGAATTTAAAAAAAAAAAAAAAAAAAAGAGTGTTTGAACCTTTTAAATAACAAGAATTTGGCTGCAGCTTCTCTAGAAAGAAGAAGAATTAAAAATAAAAAATAAAATAAAAAATAAAATAAAATAAAAAAAGAGTGCTTGAACCTATTAAATAGCCAGAATTTGGCTGCAGTTTTCGCTTATGGCCATACCACTATGAGCACGCCCGATCTCGTCTGATCTCGGAAGCTAAGCATAGTCGGGCCTGGTTAGTACTTGGATGGGAGACCGCCTGGGAATACCAGGTGCTATAAGCATTTTTGTTTTAGAAAGGAAGAGTGCTTGAACCTATTAAATAGCCAGAATTTGGCTGCAGTTTTCGCTTGTGGCCATACCACTATGAGCACGCCCGATCTCGTCTGATCTCGGAAGCTAAGCATAGTCGGGCCTGGTTAGTACTTGGATGGGAGACCGCCTGGGAATACCAGGTGCTATAAGCATTTTTGTTTTAGAAAGGAAGAGTGCTTGAACCTATTAAATAGCCAGAATTTGGCTGCAGTTTTCGCTTATGGCCATACCACTATGAGCACGCCCGATCTCGTCTGATCTCGGAAGCTAAGCATAGTCGGGCCTGGTTAGTACTTGGATGGGAGACCGCCTGGGAATACCAGGTGCTATAAGCATTTTTGTTTTAGAAAGGAAGAGTGCTTGAACCTATTAAATAGCCAGAATTTGGCTGCAGTTTTCGCTTATGGCCATACCACTATGAGCACGCCCGATCTCGTCTGATCTCGGAAGCTAAGCATAGTCGGGCCTGGTTAGTACTTGGATGGGAGACCGCCTGGGAATACCAGGTGCTATAAGCAGTTTTGTTTTAGAAAGAAGAAGAATTTAAAAAAAAAAAAAAAAAAAAGAGTGTTTGAACCTTTTAAATAACAAGAATTTGGCTGCAGCTTCTCTAGAAAGAAGAAGAATTAAAAATAAAAAATAAAATAAAAAATAAAATAAAAAAAGAGTGCTTGAACCTATTAAATAGCCAGAATTTGGCTGCAGTTTTCGCTTATGGCCATACCACTATGAGCACGCCCGATCTCGTCTGATCTCGGAAGCTAAGCATAGTCGGGCCTGGTTAGTACTTGGATGGGAGACCGCCTGGGAATACCAGGTGCTATAAGCATTTTTGTTTTAGAAAGGAAGAGTGCTTGAACCTATTAAATAGCCAGAATTTGGCTGCAGTTTTCGCTTATGGCCATACCACTATGAGCACGCCCGATCTCGTCTGATCTCGGAAGCTAAGCATAGTCGGGCCTGGTTAGTACTTGGATGGGAGACCGCCTGGGAATACCAGGTGCTATAAGCAGTTTTGTTTTAGAAAGAAGAAGAATTTAAAAAAAAAAAAAAAAAAAAGAGTGTTTGAACCTTTTAAATAACAAGAATTTGGCTGCAGCTTCTCTAGAAAGAAGAAGAATTAAAAATAAAAAATAAAATAAAAAATAAAATAAAAAAAGAGTGCTTGAACCTATTAAATAGCCAGAATTTGGCTGCAGTTTTCGCTTATGGCCATACCACTATGAGCACGCCCGATCTCGTCTGATCTCGGAAGCTAAGCATAGTCGGGCCTGGTTAGTACTTGGATGGGAGACCGCCTGGGAATACCAGGTGCTATAAGCATTTTTGTTTTAGAAAGGAAGAGTGCTTGAACCTATTAAATAGCCAGAATTTGGCTGCAGTTTTCGCTTGTGGCCATACCACTATGAGCACGCCCGATCTCGTCTGATCTCGGAAGCTAAGCATAGTCGGGCCTGGTTAGTACTTGGATGGGAGACCGCCTGGGAATACCAGGTGCTATAAGCATTTTTGTTTTAGAAAGGAAGAGTGCTTGAACCTATTAAATAGCCAGAATTTGGCTGCAGTTTTCGCTTATGGCCATACCACTATGAGCACGCCCGATCTCGTCTGATCTCGGAAGCTAAGCATAGTCGGGCCTGGTTAGTACTTGGATGGGAGACCGCCTGGGAATACCAGGTGCTATAAGCAGTTTTGTTTTAGAAAGAAGAAGAATTTAAAAAAAAAAAAAAAAAAAAGAGTGTTTGAACCTTTTAAATAACAAGAATTTGGCTGCAGCTTCTCTAGAAAGAAGAAGAATTAAAAATAAAAAATAAAATAAAAAATAAAATAAAAAAAGAGTGCTTGAACCTATTAAATAGCCAGAATTTGGCTGCAGTTTTCGCTTATGGCCATACCACTATGAGCACGCCCGATCTCGTCTGATCTCGGAAGCTAAGCATAGTCGGGCCTGGTTAGTACTTGGATGGGAGACCGCCTGGGAATACCAGGTGCTATAAGCATTTTTGTTTTAGAAAGGAAGAGTGCTTGAACCTATTAAATAGCCAGAATTTGGCTGCAGTTTTCGCTTATGGCCATACCACTATGAGCACGCCCGATCTCGTCTGATCTCGGAAGCTAAGCATAGTCGGGCCTGGTTAGTACTTGGATGGGAGACCGCCTGGGAATACCAGGTGCTATAAGCAGTTTTGTTTTAGAAAGAAGAAGAATTTAAAAAAAAAAAAAAAAAAAAAGAGTGTTTGAACCTTTTAAATAACAAGAATTTGGCTGCAGCTTCTCTAGAAAGAAGAAGAATTAAAAATAAAAAATAAAATAAAAAATAAAATAAAAAAAGAGTGCTTGAACCTATTAAATAGCCAGAATTTGGCTGCAGTTTTCGCTTATGGCCATACCACTATGAGCACGCCCGATCTCGTCTGATCTCGGAAGCTAAGCATAGTCGGGCCTGGTTAGTACTTGGATGGGAGACCGCCTGGGAATACCAGGTGCTATAAGCATTTTTGTTTTAGAAAGGAAGAGTGCTTGAACCTATTAAATAGCCAGAATTTGGCTGCAGTTTTCGCTTGTGGCCATACCACTATGAGCACGCCCGATCTCGTCTGATCTCGGAAGCTAAGCATAGTCGGGCCTGGTTAGTACTTGGATGGGAGACCGCCTGGGAATACCAGGTGCTATAAGCATTTTTGTTTTAGAAAGGAAGAGTGCTTGAACCTATTAAATAGCCAGAATTTGGCTGCAGTTTTCGCTTATGGCCATACCACTATGAGCACGCCCGATCTCGTCTGATCTCGGAAGCTAAGCATAGTCGGGCCTGGTTAGTACTTGGATGGGAGACCGCCTGGGAATACCAGGTGCTATAAGCATTTTTGTTTTAGAAAGGAAGAGTGCTTGAACCTATTAAATAGCCAGAATTTGGCTGCAGTTTTCGCTTGTGGCCATACCACTATGAGCACGCCCGATCTCGTCTGATCTCGGAAGCTAAGCATAGTCGGGCCTGGTTAGTACTTGGATGGGAGACCGCCTGGGAATACCAGGTGCTATAAGCATTTTTGTTTTAGAAAGGAAGAGTGCTTGAACCTATTAAATAGCCAGAATTTGGCTGCAGTTTTCGCTTATGGCCATACCACTATGAGCACGCCCGATCTCGTCTGATCTCGGAAGCTAAGCATAGTCGGGCCTGGTTAGTACTTGGATGGGAGACCGCCTGGGAATACCAGGTGCTATAAGCAGTTTTGTTTTAGAAAGAAGAAGAATTTAAAAAAAAAAAAAAAAAAAAAGAGTGTTTGAACCTTTTAAATAACAAGAATTTGGCTGCAGCTTCTCTAGAAAGAAGAAGAATTAAAAATAAAAAATAAAATAAAAAATAAAATAAAAAAAGAGTGCTTGAACCTATTAAATAGCCAGAATTTGGCTGCAGTTTTCGCTTATGGCCATACCACTATGAGCACGCCCGATCTCGTCTGATCTCGGAAGCTAAGCATAGTCGGGCCTGGTTAGTACTTGGATGGGAGACCGCCTGGGAATACCAGGTGCTATAAGCATTTTTGTTTTAGAAAGGAAGAGTGCTTGAACCTATTAAATAGCCAGAATTTGGCTGCAGTTTTCGCTTATGGCCATACCACTATGAGCACGCCCGATCTCGTCTGATCTCGGAAGCTAAGCATAGTCGGGCCTGGTTAGTACTTGGATGGGAGACCGCCTGGGAATACCAGGTGCTATAAGCATTTTTGTTTTAGAAAGGAAGAGTGCTTGAACCTATTAAATAGCCAGAATTTGGCTGCAGTTTTCGCTTATGGCCATACCACTATGAGCACGCCCGATCTCGTCTGATCTCGGAAGCTAAGCATAGTCGGGCCTGGTTAGTACTTGGATGGGAGACCGCCTGGGAATACCAGGTGCTATAAGCAGTTTTGTTTTAGAAAGAAGAAGAATTTAAAAAAAAAAAAAAAAAAAAGAGTGTTTGAACCTTTTAAATAACAAGAATTTGGCTGCAGCTTCTCTAGAAAGAAGAAGAATTAAAAATAAAAAATAAAATAAAAAATAAAATAAAATAAAAAAAGAGTGCTTGAACCTATTAAATAGCCAGAATTTGGCTGCAGTTTTCGCTTATGGCCATACCACTATGAGCACGCCCGATCTCGTCTGATCTCGGAAGCTAAGCATAGTCGGGCCTGGTTAGTACTTGGATGGGAGACCGCCTGGGAATACCAGGTGCTATAAGCATTTTTGTTTTAGAAAGGAAGAGTGCTTGAACCTATTAAATAGCCAGAATTTGGCTGCAGTTTTCGCTTGTGGCCATACCACTATGAGCACGCCCGATCTCGTCTGATCTCGGAAGCTAAGCATAGTCGGGCCTGGTTAGTACTTGGATGGGAGACCGCCTGGGAATACCAGGTGCTATAAGCATTTTTGTTTTAGAAAGGAAGAGTGCTTGAACCTATTAAATAGCCAGAATTTGGCTGCAGTTTTCGCTTATGGCCATACCACTATGAGCACGCCCGATCTCGTCTGATCTCGGAAGCTAAGCATAGTCGGGCCTGGTTAGTACTTGGATGGGAGACCGCCTGGGAATACCAGGTGCTATAAGCAGTTTTGTTTTAGAAAGAAGAAGAATTTAAAAAAAAAAAAAAAAAAAAGAGTGTTTGAACCTTTTAAATAACAAGAATTTGGCTGCAGCTTCTCTAGAAAGAAGAAGAATTAAAAATAAAAAATAAAATAAAAAATAAAATAAAAAAAGAGTGCTTGAACCTATTAAATAGCCAGAATTTGGCTGCAGTTTTCGCTTATGGCCATACCACTATGAGCACGCCCGATCTCGTCTGATCTCGGAAGCTAAGCATAGTCGGGCCTGGTTAGT
>JAKRKY010000055.1:145000-147500 GCA_023566225.1 Romanogobio albipinnatus
ACAAGAATTTGGCTGCAGCTTCTCTAGAAAGAAGAAGAATTAAAAATAAAAAATAAAATAAAAAATAAAATAAAAAAAGAGTGCTTGAACCTATTAAATAGCCAGAATTTGGCTGCAGTTTTCGCTTATGGCCATACCACTATGAGCACGCCCGATCTCGTCTGATCTCGGAAGCTAAGCATAGTCGGGCCTGGTTAGTACTTGGATGGGAGACCGCCTGGGAATACCAGGTGCTATAAGCATTTTTGTTTTAGAAAGGAAGAGTGCTTGAACCTATTAAATAGCCAGAATTTGGCTGCAGTTTTCGCTTATGGCCATACCACTATGAGCACGCCCGATCTCGTCTGATCTCGGAAGCTAAGCATAGTCGGGCCTGGTTAGTACTTGGATGGGAGACCGCCTGGGAATACCAGGTGCTATAAGCAGTTTTGTTTTAGAAAGAAGAAGAATTTAAAAAAAAAAAAAAAAAAAAAGAGTGTTTGAACCTTTTAAATAACAAGAATTTGGCTGCAGCTTCTCTAGAAAGAAGAAGAATTAAAAATAAAAAATAAAATAAAAAATAAAATAAAAAAAGAGTGCTTGAACCTATTAAATAGCCAGAATTTGGCTGCAGTTTTCGCTTATGGCCATACCACTATGAGCACGCCCGATCTCGTCTGATCTCGGAAGCTAAGCATAGTCGGGCCTGGTTAGTACTTGGATGGGAGACCGCCTGGGAATACCAGGTGCTATAAGCATTTTTGTTTTAGAAAGGAAGAGTGCTTGAACCTATTAAATAGCCAGAATTTGGCTGCAGTTTTCGCTTATGGCCATACCACTATGAGCACGCCCGATCTCGTCTGATCTCGGAAGCTAAGCATAGTCGGGCCTGGTTAGTACTTGGATGGGAGACCGCCTGGGAATACCAGGTGCTATAAGCAGTTTTGTTTTAGAAAGAAGAAGAATTTAAAAAAAAAAAAAAAAAAAAAGAGTGTTTGAACCTTTTAAATAACAAGAATTTGGCTGCAGCTTCTCTAGAAAGAAGAAGAATTAAAAATAAAAAATAAAATAAAAAATAAAATAAAAAAAGAGTGCTTGAACCTATTAAATAGCCAGAATTTGGCTGCAGTTTTCGCTTATGGCCATACCACTATGAGCACGCCCGATCTCGTCTGATCTCGGAAGCTAAGCATAGTCGGGCCTGGTTAGTACTTGGATGGGAGACCGCCTGGGAATACCAGGTGCTATAAGCATTTTTGTTTTAGAAAGGAAGAGTGCTTGAACCTATTAAATAGCCAGAATTTGGCTGCAGTTTTCGCTTATGGCCATACCACTATGAGCACGCCCGATCTCGTCTGATCTCGGAAGCTAAGCATAGTCGGGCCTGGTTAGTACTTGGATGGGAGACCGCCTGGGAATACCAGGTGCTATAAGCATTTTTGTTTTAGAAAGGAAGAGTGCTTGAACCTATTAAATAGCCAGAATTTGGCTGCAGTTTTCGCTTGTGGCCATACCACTATGAGCACGCCCGATCTCGTCTGATCTCGGAAGCTAAGCATAGTCGGGCCTGGTTAGTACTTGGATGGGAGACCGCCTGGGAATACCAGGTGCTATAAGCATTTTTGTTTTAGAAAGGAAGAGTGCTTGAACCTATTAAATAGCCAGAATTTGGCTGCAGTTTTCGCTTGTGGCCATACCACTATGAGCACGCCCGATCTCGTCTGATCTCGGAAGCTAAGCATAGTCGGGCCTGGTTAGTACTTGGATGGGAGACCGCCTGGGAATACCAGGTGCTATAAGCATTTTTGTTTTAGAAAGGAAGAGTGCTTGAACCTATTAAATAGCCAGAATTTGGCTGCAGTTTTCGCTTATGGCCATACCACTATGAGCACGCCCGATCTCGTCTGATCTCGGAAGCTAAGCATAGTCGGGCCTGGTTAGTACTTGGATGGGAGACCGCCTGGGAATACCAGGTGCTATAAGCATTTTTGTTTTAGAAAGGAAGAGTGCTTGAACCTATTAAATAGCCAGAATTTGGCTGCAGTTTTCGCTTATGGCCATACCACTATGAGCACGCCCGATCTCGTCTGATCTCGGAAGCTAAGCATAGTCGGGCCTGGTTAGTACTTGGATGGGAGACCGCCTGGGAATACCAGGTGCTATAAGCAGTTTTGTTTTAGAAAGAAGAAGAATTTAAAAAAAAAAAAAAAAAAAAAGAGTGTTTGAACCTTTTAAATAACAAGAATTTGGCTGCAGCTTCTCTAGAAAGAAGAAGAATTAAAAATAAAAAATAAAATAAAAAATAAAATAAAAAAAGAGTGCTTGAACCTATTAAATAGCCAGAATTTGGCTGCAGTTTTCGCTTATGGCCATACCACTATGAGCACGCCCGATCTCGTCTGATCTCGGAAGCTAAGCATAGTCGGGCCTGGTTAGTACTTGGATGGGAGACCGCCTGGGAATACCAGGTGCTATAAGCATTTTTGTTTTAGAAAGGAAGAGTGCTTGAACCTATTAAATA